>MDKH01158416.1:0-24708 GCA_005239495.1 Nicotiana undulata | reverse complement strand
AATGGGTAAAGAAAACTTCACCACAATGTCGAAATCTACAAATCCAAAGTGTGTGTGAAAACCAACAAATCAATACTTGCTCTTCTCTTACTCAAAATATATTTACAAATCTCAAAATATGTCCAAAGATATGCCAAAAATCGATTTCTAATTGATGCCTAAGATGTTTCCAAGGTATGCTTTTATAGAGGGCCAAAAATTCGAGTAAAAAGTGGACAAAAACACCCCCGTCGGGCTAATATGCGATCGCATCCCTCTCGCATATCAGGGATGCGATTCGCATATTCACTCTTTCCGTCGCACATCAAAACCCTAGGTCCCAGAGGGTCGTCGCATTTGAGATATGCGGTCCGCATTAGTGATATGTGATCGCATTCGTGCGTCGCATTTACAATGTAGCTTCAGGCATCAGATGTTGATGCGACTCAGATGCGAACCGCATTTGCGATATACGATCGCATATTCGACCGCATTTCACTCATTAAACTCGACTCATCTTTCTGTTGCGGTATGCGATCTTCTGGGCTCGAAATGCGATTCGCATGTTGCATATGCGATCGCATTCGGCCATTGCTCCCCTCTTTTCTCTTCTTTACTCTCTTTTGCTCAATTTCACTCCAATTTGACCTTAACCACTTCATGGCATCATTTTCCTGCAAATAGAGCAATTATACACTAAAAACGACCTCAAGTTATCATTTAACAATACAAAATCTAATGAGAAAAGGCTAAAATGAGTGGTAAAATCACCACTCATCAGGGTGCCCGATACCAAATCAATACCAAAATCAATGTCAGTGTCAGGTGGCATGCCTGGCAGGTCTGCAAGGAATACGTCCGAAAATCACGGACCACAGGAATAGAATCAACAGAAGGAGTCTCACTACTAACATCTCCTACAAAATCCAGATAAGACTCACATCCCTTCTCAACCATACGCTGAGCCTTCAAGTAAGAAATCACTCTACTAGGCACATACTCAATAGACCCTCTCCACTCAACTCTCGGAACTCCGGGCATAGCTAGGGTCACAGTCTTAGCGTGACAATCAAGAATAACATGACATGGGGATAACTAATCCATGCCTAGTATCACATCAAACTCAACCATGCTGAGTAACAATAGGTCTACTCGGGTCTCTAGACCCCTAATAGATATCCCACACGACCGATACACACGGTCTGCAACAATAGTATCGCCCACCGGAATCGACACATGAACAGACCTAACTAAAGACTCACGGGGCATATCCATAGAGTGAGCAAATGATGATGAAACATAAGAGTATGTGGAACCAGGGTCAAATAAATCCAAAGCATCACTGTGACAGACTGAGATAGTACCTATGATCATCGCATAGGAGGCCATGGCATCAAGCCTAGCCGGAAGTGCATAGATACGTGGCTGACCTCCACCTGCTCGACCTCCCCCTCTAGAGCGGCCTCTAACTGACTGACCACCAATCTCGGCTGCCTGGGTGGGTGGTGCAGTGACTGTGGCTGATGTCGTGGGCTGACCCCTATGCTGAGATGAGCTACCAGAATGACGAGGACACTGCCTCCATACATGTCCAAACTCTCCACACTCAAAGAAACTACCTGGAGCTAAAGATGGGGACTGAAGGGAACCCCTGCCACCAGGATAGCCACCGGATGAACCATGCATAGAAGAACCCTGGAATGATGATGCTCTGGAGGAACTCTGAGCTGGAAGGGCACTACAAGAAGAACGTCCCGAATGAGAACATGGGGACCCTGCCCCGAAGATGCGCCACTATAAGCTGGGAAAAATGGCTGAGGAGTTCTAAATGGGCGACCTCTGCTGTGCTGAAACTGCCCTCTGGAAGGGGCACCACTGAAGCTACCTGATCCCCGAGGCCTCTTGGCCTCCCTTTCCTCTCGCCCCTGCCTGCGAACCGACTCAATATCCCGAGCAATGTAAAAAACCTGCTCGAATGTGGCACCTGACACCCTCTCCCTAGTAATCAAAATCCGGAGCTGATACGTGAGGCCATCAACGAACGTCCTGATCCTATCCCTATAAGTAGGGACTAACTCAATAGCATGCCGAGCCAACTTAGAAAATCGCATATCATATTGTGTGACTGACAACTCTCCCTAGCGCAGCTGCTCAAACTGCCTGAGCTTCTCCTCCCTGTGAGACTGAGGAACATAATTCTCCATAAAGATAGTGGAGAACTGCTGCCAGCTGAGGGGTGCTGAACCAACATGCCTACGCCTCTCTAAAGACTCCCATCAAGTAAACACAGCACCAGAAAACTGGAATGTAGTAAATGAGACCCCGCTGGTCTCCAGAATCCCGGCGGTGCGAAGTATCCTCTAACAACTATCTGAAAAACCCTAGGCATCCTCGCCCTCTACGCCGCTGAAAGTCAGAGGCTGAAGTCTACTAAACCTCTCAGCCTGCGCTGCTCATCCTCGGGCATGGCTGGAACCACATAGTCCTGAACTTGGGCAACCGGATGGGCTGGGACTGCTCCCAGTGTCTGAAGGCCCTGTACAACTTGCTCAGGTGTCCGGGCAGCTGGAGTCTAAGTTCCTCCCCCGGCCTGAGAGGTAGCAGCAGTAGTAGACACAACAACTGCTTGAGCCAAGCTAGTACACACTGTCAAAATCTGGGTCAGGGTCTCCTGAAGACCCAGAATCACAATGCGCACTGCCGGTGCCTGAGCCTGTCCCGCTGGAATACCCGCGACGGGAAACTGATCCTGAATAGTAGGGGGATCAACTGGTACTGCCCCGGCTTCTGCGCGGGCTGGTCCCCTACCTCTACCACGGCCTCGACCTATCGCGAGTCCAGTTGGTGTCTGTTCACCCTGATCTGTAGCGCGTGTCCTCACCATCTGTGAGAGAATGAAACATAGAAGTTTAGATTTCCAGAATCAATAGAATGGCACGACAGAGTTCAAGAAAATGAGATTTTTCCTAATAGTTCTGTAGCCTCTCGAAGATAAGTACAGACGTCTCCGTACCGATCCGCAAGACTCTACTAAACCTGCTCATGACCGTTAAGTCCTATGTAACCTAGAGCTCTGATACCAACTTTTCACGACCCCAAATCCTAACCGGTCGTGATGGAGCCTATCGTGGAACTAGGCTAGCCACTATTACATAATTACACATTTCCTTTAGTAAAATTTTCCAATTCATTAATAATTATTCATAACAAGTATATAAATTTCTAGACCTTTAACAAAATATAATTAAGCTAACAGTCTATAATCATTTTCCCAAGACTGGAGTCAACAGATCACGAGCATCTAAGAGTAATACTAATACTGCTAATTTCATAATACAATGTCTCAGAACAAAATACTAAGTACGAAATGAGAGAAGGGAAATGGAGATGCTGTGGACGCTGGACAACTACCTCAAAATCCCGAATGCTGACGCCTTAGGGACTCAGATGGCTACTGCTCAGAACCAGTACCCAGATCCGCACACAGAGGTGCAAGGAGTAATGATGTGTACGCCAACTCAGTTATAATGAAAATAAATCAATTCTGACGATAAGAAACACACATTAACAAAACATCAATTCACAAATAGTAAAATATTGAGCTCTAACAGTGAAAACATTTAGGAAATATCTTTAAATCCAGTTTTCGTAAAAATCCTTTGAATAAGTACGATTTCCAATGTTTATCATTAAATTTCAAAGAATCTCGGTATCAAAATGAAATGAATCATAATCAATTACTCAAGTAAAAATATAATCATAAACCGCCCCTCGGGCCAAATCATCACTCAATATCAGTCACTCAACACCTCACAATCACTCAATAACAGTCACTCATGCCTCCCAATCATTCATCACTCGGCACTCACGCTCAGTAGGTACCTACACTCATTGGGGGTGTACAGACTCTGGAGGGGCTCCTACAACCCAAGAGCTATAAACATCCAAGTCATGGCAATAATCACTCTGGCACTCGGCCTCTCTCATTTCATATATCCTCACAAAAATAGGCTCTTGGCCTCACTCAGTCAGAACTCTCAAAATGCCGCTCGGGCTATAAATAAATGGGGTTCTTGACCCGAAACAATATTTTATTTCATGAATAGTAATATCAACAAGTCTGAGTGTCAGAATAGTTTAACAAGAATGACGGAGTGTAAATCATAGTTACCATGTGAGGAGTATCAGAAAACAGCCCCCAAGGGGTTAAAACAGATCGGCACGAGGCCCCAAATATGGCTTACAACCCAAATATATCAAAAACATAGAAATACTATTTATCATATGATTTAAAAGCAGTTTCGCAACTCAATAGTTGCCTCAGAAGGAACCAATTTCCAATCTCCCAATTCGTGCACTCCACACACTCGTCATCCAGTGTGTACGTCACTCCAAAATAGTGAAAGGATGCTAAGTCCGGGGTTTCATACCCTCATAACAAGATTTAAAGTCATTACTTACCTTAAACTCACCCGAAAAGCTACTCTGCAATAATCTTGCCCCTCGAATCGGCTCCCGAATGCTCTGAATCTATCAAAATCAGATTTATCACATCAAAATACGCTAAAGGGATGAAACCCAATTGAAAAGTATCAGTATTAGGCACAATTCACGAAATTTGCCAAAACTCGACCCACGGGCCCACATCTCAGAACTCGATAATCTTTACATCAAAATGATCTTCATCCTCCCACGATTCTATACATATAAAGAACACTAAAATCGGAGTCCAAATGACCCCTCAAATCCCTATTAGAAGGTCACTTAATCTCAAGCCCTAATTATCCCTTTTTACACTGATTTTTCCCAAATTAACACCACTAATTAGGTCCTTAATCACATATAATTGAGTTATAAAGTCCAAAAACCTTACCTCAATGAAGAACTTTGGTCTCCCTCTTCAAAAACCCTCCAAAAGCTTGAAACCCGTATGAAAAATGGTGAAGAGAAGACTAAAATTCGCTAAGTCCAACTTATATACTTTCTACCCAGGCTTTTCGCACCTGCGACCCTATTTCTCACACCTCCGGTCAATTCCACTGCACCTGCGATATTTCAATAGCCAGGCCAAACTCGCACCTGCGGTTCAAATCCCGCACCTGCGACTCCGCAGGTGTGGTCACCAAGTCTGCATCTGCGATTTTCCCTTAAGTTACCAAAATCCGCATCTGCGGACCACCTTTCCCCTTCTGCAGGCCCGCACCTGCGGTTCCCCATCCGCAGGTGTGGTCACACCAGTAGAGAGAACACCAGCAGCTGATGCTGCACAATTCAAGTCCAAAAATCCTCGTTAACCAACCGAAATCAATCCCGAGACCCTCGGGCCCCAACCAAAAATACCAACAAGTCATAAATGATCATCCGGACTTAGTCGCACCCTCAAAACACCTAAACTAACATCAAAACACCAAAATCACATCAAATTCAAGCCTATGAACTTTGAAATTCCTAAATTCCACAACGATGCCGAAACCATCCAAAACACCTCCGATTGACCTGGAATTTGCACACATATCCAAAATGACATTACGAACCTGCTCCAACTTCCAGAATTCCATTCCGACCCCGATAGCCTATTTTCCACTGCCGACCGGATATCACCAAAAACTAACTTTCGCCAATTCAAGCCTAATTCTACAACGGACATCGAAATTACATTCCGAACACACTCCTAAGTCCCAAATCACATAACGAAGCTAGCCGATCCATAAAATCTGCATTCCGAGATCGTTTACCAGTAAGTCAACTCCCAGTTGACTTTTCCAACTATAAAGCTACTTTTAGAGACTAAGTGTCTCAATTCTCACTACAACCATTCCGAATTCGAGCCAACCGGCTCCGACACATCATAAACGGTATAACCAATGCATGACAAGGCAAAAACAATAATAATAATAATAATAATGCAGATTCTACGGAATGACCGGCCGGGTCGTTACACCCGATAAGCAACCATTATCCTGACAGGATCAGTCCCGCTCCAGTTCTTTCATACTACTTCAAACCTGACCGCTCACCATAACCGTTTCACCTTTCCCAAAACCTTGTGACCATTCTTGTGATAACTTCATCGCTATATTACGCCGGTGAATCAAGAACTGCACACGGCCTGATTCCTATAAAACTAGGGATATGTAGGCAGCTCCGAAACAAAAGTGCGGCCTATGTCTCTCAAATCGCTCTACTCGGTCAAAATTGTCCATCATGTCTTTACCCGACAACTCGTTCATCCTTTTCGGGGAAAGAGGGGCAGCTGTTGATACCCAATTGTTTCCTATATTATTTTACAAATACATGTATATCTTCAAAACAATGCATGAGTATCAATTGATATTTATTCCATAATTTTTGCATTTTTTCTAGGGATTCTTATAAATTTATCCCAATATTTTTATTATATAAATAATTACTAATTCCTTCACAAATGATTTTATAATAATTTTGTGGCTTAATTTTATCATTTATATTTATACTTAGCTCTAATTATCTCATGAATAGCCACATTTACATTTTTGGATTATAATTGCAATAAATTTGCGATAGTAGCCCATATGTGCATAATTACTTTATTTCACCAGAAAATAGCTTGTTATATTTATATAATATTAAGTAAATATTTTAAATCATTTTATACATGAAAATCATTTTTATAATTTTTAATTATTTTTTACAAATTATTTACCAAATTAATTGGGAATTTAACAAATAGCCCCTTTTCCTTAATCATTTTTCTGACCTAATCCAATTACACCAGCCCAATTATATGAAATCCTAGCCCAATCCCCCCATCCCAAACTATATAACCCTTACCCGACCTAGAACCTTCTCTAATCGTGGCCGTTGATCTATGAGATCAACGATCCACGTTACCCCTTTCCTTTTTTAATCTAATCCCAACCCTTACACCACATTTCTCTTAATTCCTCCGCCCCTAAATACCTACCTACCATCCTCTCTCTAAAACACTCCCCCTAACCCTAGCTGCCATCACTAGAAAACCCCCATTCCATGGTATTTCTCTGTAATTTCTGGCCGCCGCCGGCCTCTCACCTCTTATGGTTGTTCGATTATGTTGATTTATGAAAGAATCTCAAAGAGATTCAACTCAGATTTGTTCAAAACCTTTTCATAAGCCTACCTATGGTCATCTCCGTTTGCGAGTCTTATTATTTTCGTGTTTATGGACCGAATCTCTGGTTCCAAACCATATTTCCTTTCATCTCTATCATCTTTTCAAAAACCTAATCTCTTTCTACTTGTGTCTGTTCAGATCCTTGTAGATCTGAGATGATTTTAAGTGTTATTTGCTCAAACCTTCTATTTTTCCTTAATACTATTCGATTCCAGTGTTTTCTAAAACTATGGTTTCGTCTTAAGTCCCCTTCAAAAAGGTTTTAAAGTTTCTAAGTGTTTGAATCTGATTATCCTTTGCTAGTTCGACTAATTTTTGTGTATATGATTTAAACCCTAGGGTTTTTGGCCTATTTCACTGATTATTCTGATGATTTGCCCGTTATTTTGTCATCTTCGTTAATTAGAATAGATTGACTGATTCTATTAGGGTTCAAATATATTTTTCTGTTGAAATTAGTACTTCCCTGTGATTTTACATGTTTTCCTTATTTATGACTTTTAATTAGTACTACTTGCCTTATTTAGATTAATTAGTCTGATTTATGGGATTTAATTTACTTCTATATGGTCAGTAATTGATTAGTTTACCTTGTTTGAATCCCAATCGAGGCTAGTAATTGATTCTCCTTATTTTAAGGTGAATTTCCCAGATTCTGTTTGTATCAATTAGCTCGGGTTTAGCCCCAGTTCACCGATTGATTGTATTTGCTTGCCTTACTTATGAACTGTATTTTTCTTGCCTTATTTGTTTTACCTTGCTAATTGCTATATAAACCCCATTCTGATTTTCTTTCAAACACAAACACACTTAGAAAGAAACACACACACACACACACACAAACTCTTGTTCTTATTCAAACCTTTCTGTTACTTGTGTTTGCTGCACTGTCTAGCCAGCTGAAAGCCAAGGCTAGACAATTGGATTCTTCCTACTTTCAACTTCCTGTTTGCTATTTCTTAATTGGTATGTCTCCACTCCTATTATCATTCAATATGCTATGAAGTTTAAACTTATGTGCTTTCCTGTTTATTGCTCTCAATTAGAATGACTACCTCTGCGTAGTTAAATCTATATCCTTTCCTGTTTATTGCTCCCAATTAGCATAACTACTTCTGTGTAGTAGACCTATGTCTTTCCTGTTTATTTCTTTAAATCAACATGACTATTTCTTTTGCTATGTCCTATTCAGTGTTATGTAATCTTGCTGTTATCATATGCAATTAAACCTATGTGCCTCCTATTGCTTGCTCTTAATCAGCATGTCTATCTCTGTCATTAGGTCCTATTCAGTATGTTATGTAACTTGTTTGTTGCGGATATCAACCTGCCTTTGCCTGCTTTAAGTCTCTGTTAACTAGCTTGCCTTAACTCTTATGAAATTGTCTTGTCCAGCATGTCAATATGATTCATACACTTTACCATGTTCTTATTTGATCCAGGATACTTATCCACTTGTTTCTAAACTAGCATGCTTTCATTCTTATCCTGTTTTATGTGCTCCTTGATTAATGACTTCTATGCTCCCAACCCCTGTTATCTTTCACTGTGTAGTTCTCTGATTACTATTCTGATCCCAACATGCTATATGCTCATCTAGTGATAACTAATGAACCAAGTCAATTATAGTCCATGTGAAACCTTGTTTGAAGTGATTGTGATTCTGTTTTGTATACTATTTGACGGCTGGAATCTTTGTTTGAACTCAATATGCTGAAATAACTCTGTTTGTTCCTATTTACTTCTAAAAAACCAAGCTGTTTTCTTAACACTATCTCCTAATTTCATGTACTACTCTCAACTCCTACTCTTAGAATATCTAGGGTCCTGCCCCTCCAGTGTGAGCACTGCCTAGGAGTCCATGAGACTTGTAATGACCCGACCGATCATTTTGCGTATTAGGATCTCATTCCCTTAAATGAAACCTTCCATAGCGGCTATTTGTGCTTTATGACTTGCGGGGAAGGGTGGTTCGGGATTCAGGAATGTTTTGAGGGATTTAGAAACACCTGGTTCTTTAAGGTTGGCCTATTTGGCCAAGTTTGACTTCGGTCAACATTCTGAGCAAACGACCTCGGAATTGAGTTCTGACAGCTCCAGTAGCTCCGTATGATGATTTTGTACTTGGGCGTATGTTCAGCTTGGGTTTTCGATGACCCGGAAGCATTTCGACGCCCAAAATGGAAATCAGGATTTCCTTATGTTTGAAATTTGGTTTGGGAAGTGATATTTATTCTATCAACGTCCGAACAGAATTCCGGGACCGGGATAGCTCCGTATGGTCATTTATGACTTGTCTGCAAAATTTGAGGTCATTCCGAGTAGTATAAGCATGTTCGGTGCATTGAAGTGAATTCTAGAATCTTAAGTTCTTAAGTTTGATTCGATTTGGTTTTGGGGTTGAGTTTGGAGTTTCGTTGTTGTTTTTCACATTCCGGAAGTTCGAGCGAGTCTGTATCATGAATACAGACTTGCCAGTGGTTTTGGACGGGGTCCCGAGGGGCTCAGGTGAGTTTTGGACCCCCGGGAGCTAAGTTGGAAAAACTAGATTTTTGCTGTCTGGTTTCCTTCTTCTCTTTCGCGGGAGGGTAACGCGTTTGCGAAGAAGAAATTGGGTTGGGGCTGCTGATGCTCTACGCATTCGCGTTCCCCATCCTGCGTTCGCGATGGGTTGGGCCCCCTGGCCTTCGCGTTCGCACCCCTCCAGCCGTGTTCGCGAAGGTCTAGCCAAGCTAGCCTCCGCGTTCGCGGGCCCTCCGTCGCGTTTGCATAGGGTCCAGCCAATTGGGCCGGCCCAGCTGCCGTTTGTCTTCGTGTTCGCACCCGTCCAGCCGCGTTCGCGAAGGTCTAGCCCAGCTAGCCTTCGCGTTCGCAGGCGCTCTCTCGCGTTCGCATAGAAGGGCCTCATAAGGCCCGGACCATTGGCCTTCGCGAACGCGATGCCTCTGTCGCGTTCACGATGAAGGGACATCTGGGCAGGGCAGTTTTATTAAATACGGGACTTAGCCTATTTCCTCCATTTTCATCTTCCTCCTCAGGTCTTTAGAGAGCTCTTCAAGTAACCTTCCACCATTGTTATTGAGGTAAGTAAATTCCATGGTTTTACTAAGTTTTGACATCAATTCCTAGCTAATTCTCTCTTCTAAATCATCAATTCTTGAAATTTGGTAGTAAACTAGGGCTTATGGGAGAATTAGTGAATTATCCGTTCTAAGCCATGAATTCATGTATAAATCACGTAATTATGATCCTTAGGCTTCGGGTAAGTGATTCCTTCGAGAATTCTCGAAATCCGAACGTGTGGGCCCGGGGTCGAAATTCCAAAATCCTTCAAGAATGCCTAATTTTGGGTTTATTGGTTAATTCTTCTTCTTTGAACTTAAATTGATTCAATTACGCTATATTTGGCTAGTTGCGAGCCGTCGAGGGTAGATTTCGGAGATTCGGGCGCATCCTTGATCCGAGGGGTGATTTCGTCGCGAGGTGAGTCTCCTTTCCAACCTTGTAAGGGGGAAATGTCCCCATAGGTTCCTTATTTGTTATGTATACATGTTGTGGGGGCCGCGTACGTACCAAGTGACGAGAGTCCGTACGTGGCGACTGTATTTCTATGCCGGGTAGCTTTAGGACTCACGAACATGACTCTATGTGCCTTATTTGTACCTTGTATGTATTGTAAGTTATGATTGTTGTTGAGATGACATGGAAAGGTGAAATATTATGATTTCGATCCCAGTTGGCTACAGTGGTATTGGAACAGTCCTGTTGAGTTCACTGTTGAGTCGGTACACATATGTACCTATATATGTATATGCACTTGTTATCGAGTCAGCGCACGAGTCGCATACTGGAGGCGCGATTGTGGGTCAGCTTATATATTATTATTATCGAGTCAGCTCATGAGTCGCAGGCATGATGCGCGATCGTGGGTCGGCTTATCATTATCGAGTCAGCACACGAGTCGCAGACTGGATGCACGATCGTGGGTCAGCTTATCATTATCGAGTCAGCGCACGAGTCGCAGGTATGATGCGTGATTGTGGGTCAGCTTATTACTATTGAGTCAGCACATGAGTCGCAGGTATGATTCGCGATTGTGGGTTAGCTTATGACCTCAGTACTTATGACCACCCTTATGACTCCGGCCGGTTGTCTTGTTCTCGTATTGTATTATCACTTGAGCCTGAGTCACTTATAGTGGGATTGACAGGTATTGTGTAAACGAAGGATTTGGCACTTGCAGTTCATTTTCAGTTGTTACTTGGATTACATTATTTGCTTATGCACTTGTTGATTTCTGCTTCACATGCCTACTGCTTTAGCCATATCTCTTTTTATATTATATTGCTGGACCTTAGTGAGTATCTAGTCGACCTCTCGTCACTACTCCTTCGAGTTTAGACGGGATACTCACTGGGTACATATTTATTTATGTACTCATGCTGCAGTTCTTCTTCTTCTGTACTTGATTGTACAGGTCCGAAGGCTGGTACATCTGATTATCAGGCCGGTGCTAGATACTGATTTGTGTGATTAGACTTCACGGTGAGCTGCTCTTCCTGGCGACCTCCTAGCAGCACCCTGAAGTTCCATTTGTTATTTTCCCCGTCTAATTCATCCAAACTGTGGATTTGTATATATATGTATGTTGTATATTCCGATAGTTTGCCCGTGACACTCGTGACACTAGTTCCTAGCATACACGTAGCGTATGTTTTGGGTTTTTGGGCTGTATATATTATATAGACATGCTTATCGTTTGGTTCACGTATTTATGGTTTTACTTCATATCGCAGACTATTATCATATTTATATCTGATTAAAAATTGGTAAATGTTGGAATGTTAGGCAACTGGGGAAGGTAACTCATAGTGTCATTCATGTTGGCTGGCCTAACCCCGTTGTTGGGCGCCATCACGACCTAAATTAGGATTTGGGTGGTGACAAGACTCCTCCGAACTCTGACACACTAGGGTTGGATTTTCCAAACTTGTTCACAAAAACTGTTTCTTTAAAAGGGTTTCTGGTGTGAGCATTGCCCGGGGTCCCTGAGGCCCTTGGGAACTTTGACACACCAGAAGACCATTTGGTGTACAATGAGATACTGGCATACTTCAAACTTGGTTGAAGGCCTAATTTCCAGGTTTACTGTTGGGCCTATCCAGACTCCCTATAGTATAGTAATTTCATTTTGTAATTCATTTATATCTGGTCTGTAATAATAATTCAGATATTGAGGTTATTAGTAAAACTGGGAGGGACTTTTATATATAACTTTGTGGGGATCGGGTAGAAACTATGCCTATATGACTTTTGTGATGGTATTTATTCGCATTAGAAACCATGTTCATAGGGTTTATCTCATTATGTTGAATTTTCATCCTAGAAATCCTGCTTCTAGGCCGTTTTACCCTTTCTGCAATAATCATGTTTTCAAAACCTCTATGTGTGCATTAGAAATCATGTTTCTAGGAGCTTTTGTTGCACTCACTTGGCAATTAAATGACACCTTTATTCTCTTAGACATCATGCCTGTAGGAAGAACATATAAAAATCAGTTTCATCACTTAACCGTCATGCCTACAAGAAATAAGTATAAAAATAATTCCAACACTTAGATATCATGTTTGTAGAGATAAATATGTAAAAAATCAATTTCTGTGTTTATATGTCTTGAAGTAATGCTTGTGACCATTTTCAGCACATAAATAACATGCCTATATGGTCTAAACAGATAAAACCTGCTTGCCAAAAATCAATCATTGGTTTATAATTATGGTCTGATTTACGTTTAGATATCATGCTTATAGGATCCTGCCGGTTATCACCTAGGCAAGCCTGTAGGACAATCAAAACTCTAAATTTTAAAATTGTGTTTGTTGGACTGCCTATAAACTGTCCAGATTCAGTAAGTAATAAAATCAGTAGGCAAGCTGATTAGGTACCCACTGCCTCGCCTTAATAAAATGTTGCATATTCTGCTTTGTGCTCATCTAGATATCCTGCAATGGGACTTTAAATCATTTTTAAAACTATTTGTTTGAGGCGTGTAATTGTTTGTTTATTTGTGGAGGTAAATGTGAGCCCTTAACTGCTTCTTTTATGTGACAGTCCTACCTGTTTTGTTTGACGCCTAGTTTTTTCCTTTTAAGAACCATATGTGAGTCTAGAACTACCTTAAGTAGAGGTCTTAAGCACCTCCAGGGCCATAGGTAAGGAACGAGTAATGCACGTATAATGTACGTATTTGATGCTATTAGAACGCTTAGATAATGATTAAGGGGAGGGTAATTGGGTAGTAAAGGATATGATGACCTGTGCGCTAATGCTACGCGTAACACCTATCTTTGAGGAACGTTACCGAGTATTGCACAGAAATAATCCTATAGGTTAATAAACCTAGGACTCCCTTTATTCCTGTTTTAAAATAATCTTTATTTGTTCAAATTGCTATATGACTAATTCACCTAAATTGAGTTTGGCCGGGACCCACCGTTGTGGACCTCGAGGGGTGCCTAATACCTTCCCCTCAAGGTAATTTCGAGCCCTTACCCAATCTCTGGTAATGCAAACCGGTTTATAAGTTATTTTCTTTAGGTACCCTAACGCACCTTAAATCCGTTAGGTGGCGACTCTTCAAATTCCATACTCCTTCCCAAAAGGAAATGAGTTGTCCCAAAAATGTCGAAACCCTGACTACGCGAGGAAAAAAGAGGGCGCGACACCAGCCAGGCCTTGTCAGGTTTGGGTTGTGACATTTTTTGGCTAGTTTCGGGTTGTTCAAACGTCGGTGCACGCAGGATGGCATTTTTGGAGGAACGTTTGGCTTGCTCGGTATTGGATTTGGCTTATTCGAAGTTAGTAACACTTCTAATCCTTGTGTTGAGGGTATGAACCCCTGAATATGCGTGATATGTGTTTTGTGTTAAGGTGACATACATGATAGGTGACAGGCGTGTGGGTGTGCACCGTGTGAATTGTGACTCAGTTATTTCTGTGGTACTGTGTAGTTACCTAATTCTATCTGTGACATTAAATCTCTACGTGCTAGAGTAATTGAGCTGTGGTCCATGTTAGAAATCATGCTTAGGTACTGTTGTGACCCATAGAGGTCGTGTTACATGTTGAATTAATTGCTTTATTTGAAATTTATACTCAATCACAACTATTATTCGCATATCATATCTCAGTCTCTATTGTCCTTTATTTATACATCATATCATCAATGTTTGGGCTGATTATCATGATTCTTGTGAGCTCGAGAGATTGAAGAGATTGATGACTGAGTGAGGCCGAGGGCTTGATTGTGTGTATATTTATGGGATCGGGTTGCACGCTGCAACATATTTATTTGATTCATGCCATGATTATCTTACTGTAGCGCTTGGGCTGGAATTGCCCCTCTAGAGTTTGCACATCTACGTTGAGTGCAGGTATTTACTAAGTGCCAAGCGCGAATGCCAAGAGGAGTGCCGAGTGATTGGGAGGACCGAGTGACTGTGAGGACTAAGTGACTAGGAGGAATGAGTAAACTTATACTCTGAGAGTATTCATATGGTTTATTCAGTATGTTGTATTGCATTCGACATGCACACTTGACATACATGCATAGAGATGCATTTTCGTCATGCTGTACGGTATCATGTCATTCATGACTTCTCATACACATTGACATGTAGGCATATAGATGTACATTCCTCATGCCATTTGATAATGAAACATTTACCTATTGAAAAGTTTTGGGAAGAAAATCACAGTTGTACAAACTTACTCATATTTTGGTGCATTCGGTAAAAGATTTGGGTTTTACTGTTTTATTTGAGAAACATGCCTATTTTCCCATAACTCTATACGAGTTGAGCATCATACCTCTGGGTTATTTTTCTTGCACTATTTTTATTATGATTACTCTCATTTGGGGCTACCATTGAAGTTATTCCCGCGTTGCACAAAATTTTGCAAAGTTTACTCACTAGGATCTGAAGTAGTTTAATTTCTTTAATGCAACTTCAGAAATCAAATATGACGCTCTTTTATCTTGCAAAAGTAACTTTAGAAATTCAAATCGAAGCAATTCAATCTTTCAATGCAACTTGAGAAATCAAATATGAAGTTCTTCAATATTTCACACACAACTTCAGAAATTTGAATCTTAAGTATTTCAATCTATTGAATGCAACGTCAGATTTCGAATCTTAAGTTCTAAAACATAAACTTGTTCTTCGAATAATATACGATTCAATGCCCAAATGTACTCCTAATGAGCTCTAATTTAAAACATTACTTTCAAATATTATAAAGAACAAATCTCGATCATCAAATTGTCAAAATTATAATAAATTTAACAAATACATTTTGCAATTAAAAAGAAGAATAAGAAACTCTAAGCACAAAGAAAAGAAAACAATAGTAAAGAAGAAGAGAAAAATGTACATATCTGAAGTTATCCAAAAATAGAGTATCAGTTAAACTCTTTTTAAAAAATGGGTACAATATCAATGGGTGGTGGAAAATTGGCCGCCACATGAAAATTTTATAATTCAAATTGAGGTACCACGAGTGAAACGAATGAAGGTACAAATGAGATATTATGAGTGAAATAAGACAAACTTCAAATTAAATTATCTGAAGTTTGATTTTGTCGAGCTAAAACTTCAAAGCTGTTGACAAAAATAATACACCAAACTTTAGATATTTTATCTGAAGTTAGTCTTACATCATACCCGTCTTTATGTCTTAAGTTTGTAAATTCAAACACAAATTTTTATTACTTTAAACCCTCTAGTCTTAATTAATTCTAAAGTGAATAATGTTTACCAGTAAAACAGTACAATTGAATTCGTTATGTGGTTTATAGACAAGTGAATCGATTTGATCCAAAAATAATAAATAAGATTAAAGACAAAAATTAGCGTAAAAATAAAGGAAATGGCAGGTCTCGCTCTGAGAGCGATGCTCTCGAGGACAGAAATAACAACAATATAAAACAGAAAGTAAAGTTGTATTCTTTAGCTTGAGAATGGAATACAGCATAAGTTTTGCCCAATATTTCCCGTGTTACAATAGTTTTTGAAACCACTATATATAGCTAGACCTAGGAAATAAGATCCTAGGATCAAGCCCCTCTTAAATGACAGTAAATGGGGTCATTGGAGAATGTGTAATGGCATGTCATGAATGTTAAAATTATCTGTAAAATATGCCTATTTAATACTAGGAAATATTCTTCATTAAATGCCATATGGTGACAAACATTCGCCCCACTCCCGCTGATTATACTGCCTTCAGAGTCAATACGATACCAACTGCAGTTGTTGCCCGTGGTCTTTAGTTCTTATTCGATTTGTCTTTCGCATCTCTCCGGTTCCGCTTATCACGAAATCATTTGATCATTTAAAATAAACCAATTTTATATCCATCCACGTACGATTTTTCTTTCGAGAACGAACCTATCTGAGGACCAGAAACCTTTATTGTCGCGTCCCTCAACTCTCTCATAAGGAATAATGCGGCAATTGGAAGATCGTCGGTCTTCATCAAAATCATCCTTGACCTTATCCCGGCTCTTGTCTCGGTCCCGCTCCTTTGGTTGACATCGTGAACCCGAGCTGGTCATCTTCCATCCTTATCTTCGATTCATAGCGGTTATGGACATCACCCCATGTGGTCGCTTGGAATTTGAGTAGGCTTTCTTCAACTTTCAGTAGGGGTCAGAGCTCCTCGGGTTCAAACCGTTAATCAATGCATCCACTTCCCATTTGTCCCGTACAACCGGTAACAACAACAGTTCTTTGTAGAATCAGATCAAAAACTCCCGTAGTAATTCAGACTCCCCTTGTGCGATTCTGAATAGTCTGCCTTCCGGGCTTGGACCTTCTTAGCCTCGCTGTGGGACTTAATAAAAGAATCTTCGAGCATTTCAAAAGAATCTATTGAGTGCTCGGGTAGGAGTGAATACCATGCTAATGCCCCTTTCGTGACGGTTTCTCCGAACTTCAACAGACCGACTTAATCTCATGTTGGGGCAATTCGCTTCTTTTCACCGCCGTTGTATAAGTTGTGATGTGCTCCTAAGGATCTGAATTCCTATCGTACTTTGGTATGTACGACATCTTGAATCGTTTCTGTATCAATTCTGGTGTTGCGCTCGGCTTAAACAGTAACTGGGTGTACTTCTTTGAATCCAGACCCTTCAAAAGGTGTGGTGCACCTGGAAGTTGGTCCATTCGAGCGTGAAACTATCAAGACCCGAAATCCCACCTTCAGGCCGTGATTGCATCTAACGTTGAACCCGCTAGACAAGCCAACGTGTATAATTACACTATCATCTTAATACGGAATTAATAGAAATAACTAGAAATAATTTATAATTTTTAACAACAAAAGTAGTTAGATTTCGAGACTAAGTGATAATAACATAATACAATCCGTTGCAACAATCGCAGAACCTGGAGTCACTAACTCACGAACTTGTCTATAAGAGTGCTAAATACAAAGTCTGAAGAAAATAATACATGAATTGTCTCAGAAACTAGGAGATAAGACAAGAAAAGATAGGAAAAATAGGGATAGAGAAGATGCCAAGGCCCACGAATGTCTGCGGGTCTACCTCGGAATCTCCGGGGTGGACAGAAGGATACTCCCTCTAACGGTGTCCACTGGGTCCGGCTGCGGTATCTGCACAAGATAAAGAAGTGCAGGTGTAGCATCAGTACAACCGACCCCATGTACTGAATAAGTGCCAAGCCTAACCTCAGCCAAAGTAGTGACGAGGCTAGACTTGACAACAACGTTCACCTGTCCTATTCTGCAACATATAACATGGAAAAACAAGGCAAGAAATAGACAGGCAAGTAGGGGGATAGGGGAACAGTTAATGGGGTAGCAAGTGAGCGATAAGGAAATTGATTAAACACCGAGGAGAAGGCAAGAGAGCAAGTTAACAAGAAGTACTAACATAACAAGTATAAATGTAAGCAATGTAAATAATGGCACAACATCACCCTCCGTGCTTTTACTCTCTTCCTCACAATGCAATGTACAATGTAAGGCAATATGAATCATGGCACGACATTACCCTTCGTGCTTATAATCAATTTAAATCATGGCACGGCATTAACCTTCGTGCTTATAATCAATGTAATTCATGGCACAACATTAACCTTCGTGCTTATAATCAATGTAAATCATGGCACGACATTAACCTTCGTGCTTTACCCTCTTTCTCACTATGCTATGTATGGTGTGATCAATGTATATCATGGCACGGCATCACCCTTCGTGCTTTACACTCTTCCTCACCAAAATAATGACAAATATCAATGGTAAGGAATGCAACATAGTTGAAATATAGTTCAAAATCACCCGGCAAGGGGAAAACATCAATCAATATCACAACAATTGCCCGGCAAGGGTCTCAGTTATAACCAATCTCTTCAATATATATATATCCTTAACAAATGAGTTCTCAAGCGAACCGATACATCATGAATTCATCGACCAAGTCTTCCAGCAACAAACAACTCTCAAGTAGAGACATTTTCATAACATAATGAATCATGGAAGTAGCAACAAGGTTTCTATCAGAAATAGACTCACGGGCATGCTTGACACGCAATGCATAGGTACTCGTCACTTCACCTATGCATTGGACATGATAAACACTTAGCACATAGCATACAATACCTATTCCCTCACCAAAGTTAGGCAAGACACTTACCTCGGGTCCAAGAATAGCAATTCAAGCTTCTAATACAGTATTTCCTTTTGAACTCAACTCTGAAACGACAATATCTAGGCATAATTAACTCAATAATATCAATAATGACTCATTAACACAATCACATAGCCTAAATATACAATTCCTAGCATTCTTCTAAAAATACCAAAATTCGACCCCGGGGCCGCTTGGTCAAAACACGAGGCTCGGACCAAAACCTGATCACCCATACCCCCATGAGTTAGAATATATAGTTTGTTTTGAAACCCGACCCCAAATTGGGGTTGAATTACCCAAAATTCCTAAAAACCTAACTCTACCCAAAACCCCTAATTTTTACTTTGATTTCATGTTTTTAGGCCTGGATTATAGTGATTAGGGAAGGGAAGTGGAAGAATATTATGTTAGAAACACTTACCCAAGAGGCTATGGAGGAAGAATTAGCTTGGAGATCTTCAATGGAGGTTGGAGAAGGAGGAGAAGGCTGAAAATATCAAAATCCCGTATGGAGTGTTCTGTTTTTGATTAAAGATATAGTTGGGCGATTTTGTTCATCGCGATCGCGGAACTGGAGTTGCGATCGCGGAGGGTCTGATTCTAAAGCACTGCGATCGCGACTGGAATGATGCGATCGCGAAGAAGGACCTGGGATTCCTCCATACTGCGATCGCACAGACCAAGGACCCCACGCTACGCGATCGCGGACTGGACCTTGCGATCGCGTAGAGTACTTGGCCAGTCCCCCACCTAGCTCTAACAATACAGTGCGATCGCGGACACACTACTGCGATCGCGAAAGGATACTGGTCCCCCACCTCTCCTACCTCTATGCGATTGCGATTACCTATGTGATCGCATAGAGTATTTTACCAGACACCAGAAACTAAAGAAAAAACAGATTTTTCTAACACTTTTACACCCCGAAGCCTACCCGAAACTCACTGAGCCCTCGGGGCTCAAACCAAGAATGCACACGACTCCCAAATTATCCTACGGACTTATTCAAGTACTAATACTACCAAAATAACATCAAAATCAATGAATTACACACCAAAATCTATGAAAATCCTCACAACTTCATTAACCTTTAAATTTTCCATTTTCGATTCGAAACACGTCAAATCAAGTCTGTTTTACACCAAATTTCACAGATAACTCACATAACATATATTAAACATGTTCCGGGATCCGAAACCATAATTCGGGACCGGTAGCACTGTTTTCAAATTAATTATCATTTTCAAAAACCTTTATATTTTTCAGAAAACAATTTTCTTTAAAAATTCATTTCTCGAGCTTGGGACATCGGAATTTGATTCCGGGCACGCGTCCAAGTCTTATATTTTCCTACGGACCCTCCGGGACCGTCAAATCATGGGTCCAGGTCAGTTTACCAAAAATGTTGACCAAAGTCAACTTTATTCCATTAATTATTATGATTTCCATTTTTATCAAGTTTTCACATAAAAGCTTATGGGCTACATGCCTGGGCTATGCATGCATATCGAGGTGATATTAATAGAGGCTTTCGGGGCCTCAGAACATGGATTTTAGCTAAAGTAACATAGGATGACCTTTTGGGTCATCACGGAAACTCCTTCGTATTCTGATCTATCTGCTCGTTCATTTACCTCATGAATCTCATGAGTTCGGTTCTAAAGGGATCTTTACTGTTGTCATTATTGGAACCGTTGATGGTACCCTCCGCTCAATCGAAACCTACCTCAACCTTCGGAGTGTTATTATCAACTCTTGGAGCCGTTTGACATGCAACAATAGTGGAAGTAACTGGGCCTTTTCTTATGTTGTCGGAAGCACCTGATAACACCTACTTCAGTTCCGACATGACATGATCCTGCCTTGAGAGATGGCCCATAATGGCTTTTTGCTTCTCTCTCAAAATCCTTATTGTTTCTGCAACGTGCTCGTCCGCTGCATAATCGGGGTTTGTCTCCTATACATGTCGAGGATATTATCCCTCGTGGACTAGAGTTTCCATGTCCCCCTCATTACGGGTGTCACTGATTGAATCCTCATGTTGAGGCAATTTTGTATGGCTCAACGTTGTGCGCGATGTTGATATTGTTAGCTACCATTTTCGATTTTCACTAAGAAACAATCAAACTAGTTAGCAACAGATGCAAGGATCAACCCAATTACGCAAATGTCTAAGCCCCACGGTGATCGCCAAACTCTTTACCGTAAAATGGTACAATTTAATTTGTTACATGGTTTATAGATAAGCGAACCAATTTGATACAAAAATGATAAATGAATAAGACTAAAGACAAGACTTAGCATAAACATTAAAGGAAATGGTTGGTTTGGCTCCGGGAGCGATGCTTCCGAGGACAGAAATAACAACAATATAAAACACAAAGTAAAGTTGTATTCTTTAGCTTGAGAATTGAATTTAGTATAAGTTTTGCCCATGATTTCTCGTATTACTGTAACACTCCTCAAATTTATAAACGTTTCGAGACACGCTAATTATAGAACTAAATTATTATTATTATTATTATTATTATTTTGCCTATAGTTAGTGTGTGTATATATATATATATATATATATATACACACTTAAATAATTGGATATATTATTGGGGAAATATTAATAATTTTAATATTGTTAATTATTAAAAGTGGGTATCATTAATTACTAGTTAAGTAAAAAAAAAAAGGAAGAAAGCAAAAGAAAAGGGCACGTCCAAGCCTCAAGCCCATAAAGGACTCTTGGAAGGAAAAAGGCATAAGCCTTAGGAAAAAGAACATAACTCCACGTTCTGTTTGCCAAGAAACAGCAGCGCCGTTACAGCAAAATACTCACGAAAAATTCTAGGTTTCATTACAAGTCACTAATTCTTGAACTCAGGTGTATAAAATTCTCTATTGTCAATTACCCTACAGTAGTATTAGGTAAGAATTGAATAGTTAATTCCCTTCTTTCTCTATATCAACAGTAAAGTCCCGTGTTTAGGTGCAAAAATTTGAAATTAATTAAAACACACTGGTAACTGTAGAATCGATTGTTTGACTGGGGCCTACGTATTGGCTCCAGAAATTTTGAGGTGAGTTGATATACCCCTTTATTAAAGTGGTTTAACTCACAAAAGCACGCATACAAGCTGTTTGATGAATTGCATAAAAGAGCTAATATATACTTAATTGGAGTGAGTAAGTACCTATTATCTTAGAATTCTAGCCAAATTTTATGATTATTTTGATATATGTGCATAAATTTTCAGATTTTTGTGTTCTTATATGCCATTTCCATGTTGAAAATTCATGAAGAAACAAGAATCTTTAGAAATAATTTTGAATGTTTATTTTATTCTTATGTCTTGCCTTACCTTTAAGGATTACAGAATAAGTATGTTCGAAAGATATAGACTTGAAAAGTCACAAGAAAAAGTTTTAGAAAGAAAAGATTTTTGGGAGTATCCTCTATTCTGAGAAGGGGTGATCGTCCAGGCCAAAGGTCCTGACCAAGGCGTTGGCTTCCTGAAACTACTTGTGCCAAAGTAGGGAGCACACGAGCCGAGGATCTCGTTGCTGTAAAATTTCCTAGCCAAGCTAAGGTATGGTACATGAGCGCTGAGAACCATGAAACGAGTGGCACCTCGTGGATTGGGCTTATTCGATCAGGTTGGGATCGAACCCGTGCCGATCACACGATGACTAAGAAAGAAATAAATCAGGATATAAGGAACACCTGAAGTACGAAGTGAAGTATTTTTTTAAAAAAAGAAACACAAAAGAATTTCTTTTAGAATATTCATAAAGTGCTATTATGTAATTATTTTAGAATTCTTCTTAGAAGCTTTATGTTTCCCATGCATTTAGAATCTTTTATCGTAATGTATATTTTATTAAATTTTTGTCCCCTGTCGTTGAGACTCACTGAGTACAATGGATGGTACTGACGTTCTCTTTCGGGAACCTACGTTAGTTTGCGGTACAATGTAGGAACTAGTTTTGCAGGCGAGCAGGCTACATGTGATGACCCAAAGGGTCATTTTAATAATTTAGACCCAATTATAGGCAATTTAGCCATAAAAAGACTAATTTTAAATACCTCGATTTGCGTGCACAGTCCGGATGTGAAACCAGAAAGCTTTTATGTTAAAATATGAGAAATAGTAATTTCTAGAGTTAAAGTTTGATTATAGTTGACTTTGGTCAACAGTTTGAGTAAACAGACCCGTATCTATGTTCCGACGATCCCGGGAGGGCCGTAGTAAAATATGGGACTCGGGCGTATGCCCGGAAATGGATTCTGAGGTCCCAAGCCTTAGAAATCAATTTTTGAAAGAAATTGTTTTGCTGAAATATTTATGAAATAAAAAAAGAATTAATATTTGAAATCATTGGTATCGGGCCCGTATTTTAGTTCCAGAGCCGGGTATAGATTAGTTATGATATTTAGGCCTTTCCTGTAAAATTTGGTGAAAAATGGAGTTCGTTTGACGTGATTCGGACATCCGGTTGAAAAGTTATGAACTATAAGTGTTCTTGAGGAAAATAATGAGTTTTGAGGTTCAATTCATAGTTTTACATGTTATTTTCATGATTTGATCGCACGAGCAAGTCTGTAGGATACTTTTATACTTGCGTGCATGTTTGGTTTAGAGCCTCGAGGGCTCGGGTGAGTTTCAAATAGGTTTGGGTGGTGTTGCGCTTGTTCTTTCTTATTCTTCGACGTCGTTTCTTCAAGCATAAATGATATCATATTGAATAAATGAGCTCCGATTTCTTTTCTGAATGAAGTATTAGATATGTATCGTTATTACGAACCCGTAGCAAAAAGAATTATCGAATTTGGACATCGTATGAGAATTTTATGGGCATTTTACTAAGGTTGCCAGATTTTTCAGGTTAATTACGAAATAGCTACTGACGGCGTACTAAAAATCTGCATTATATGCAAATATTAAAACCTACATATCTCCTTCATTATAAGGTCAAATTGAGTGATTCAAAAGCCTAACTTGATTAGAATGTCACAAGGAATCTATTGGACACATAAGAATCAAGTTTCAGGATCGTTTGACATGAGAAACGAGGCAGAATAGTTGGCAGAAAAATATATATAAAGCGGGCAAACTTCTTCTTCTTCAAATTTTTGAACTCCACAGCCCTAGGAACGGATTCCTTCACCAAATATCATCCCCAAGTCATAGGTAATCAATTCTAAACTTTACTCTTTCAATTACTCATCGTTTTTCATCACTTTTAAATCAAAAACTAAGAATTTTCATGGTAAAAATTGAGGGTTTTGGTAGAATTAGGAAATTTGTAAAAATTGAATCTTTACCTCGAATTGAGGTTGGATTTTGAAACTAATTGTATATTTGGGTTCGTGGGTGAAAGGGTAAACATAATTTGGTCCGAACCCCGAGCTTAGACCAAGCGAACCCAGGGTCGGGTTTTCACTTTTTTTGAGAAAACTTAGGAAAAATTATAATTTTCAATAAAGTTAGTTCCTTTAGCCTTAATTAATGATATTGAGTTAATTATGATTAGAATCGATCAAGTTAGATCAAGATTCTAAAGGAAAAGTTGTAATTGAGCAGTGAGTGGCCTGCGAAATTGAGGTAAGTGTTTTGTCTAACTTTGACTTGAGAGAATAGGAATCCCAATTTGTTTGCTATGTGAAATGCATGGGCGTGGTGTATAGGTGAGGTGACGAGTATCTATGCACCGCCCAATTTGCATGTTAAGCATGATCCCTTTCCCGTTCCCAACTTAATTGATTCTTGTCTTAATTGTTCTATGTCTCCATTATTGTTTCTATGACTACTTGGCCTTGTTATTATATTGTTAGATATTGTTGTGGTTATTTTGGAAAGAGTATTGGTTGTTTTAGCTGGATTCCTTG
>MDKH01119693.1:0-18195 GCA_005239495.1 Nicotiana undulata | reverse complement strand
CTAAGTTCATCAATTAACTCTAAGCAAGTAACAAGACATTTCTAATGATCAAATTTATTCTTTAATGTACAGTTTTCTATCTCTGGGTTGGTATTTGTTGGTTTTGGACAAATTTTTTGTCAACAAACGTTTTTAGTTTTGTACTTTCGAGTACTTTAATGAAGAAGTCTATGACTTTATGCACTAGTTAGTATTCGAACCGAATAAACCGAAACCGAAAGGAGAAAAACTGAACCATACCGAATTTAATTAGGTACGCTATTTGGTATAGCATTTTATGAAACCGAAATGTCTAAATACCGTATCGTACCGACCGACGAACACCCCTACTCAATTACATAGTATCCCGTGGCGATTTATTGGTTCCAAATTGATGCCCTTGTTTCGTCCGTTCCAGATATGTCATTTAGTTTGAGAAAAAACTCGCACTTTATACACTAATGACATATCTCGTTTCTATGATGTGATATCGCGGATGTTAAATTTGAAGAAATAGGAGTTGGATATGTCTACTTCCTTTAAGATAAGTATAGGCAGTCATGGAGGAATTTGAGAAGTTGTTGCTAGTTTCTGCTAGTGTTGAAAAGCAACAAGAGCAACGACGGAAGATGTTTCTAGTTCTTGCACTCGCTGGACTTCTTAATGATCTTGATACAGTACGCGACCAATTTTGGCTAGTCCAACTCTCCCTACTGTTGATATGAATTATTCTTTCAATTACTTCGCCTTGCTACAACGCCCAGTCACATAGTGATCCTATCGCAGACAACTAATTTCTCGCATCCCATACAGTGGAAAATTAGGCATCTCGAACTATGGAGAATAGACAAGAAGGAGGTGGATTTGGAAGATCTCGACCTAAGTATTTTTATTGTAATAAGCTTGGACACACTCGTGATGTGTGTTACTCTTTGCATGGCAGACCACCCAAAAATACTCAATGTTGCTTAAATCAAGACTACAGGTAACCAGAGAAAATCTCTATCTGGAGGGAAATATAATGAGTTTCTTCGGTATCGAGCAATTAAGCAGACACCTCCACATACAGCCTCTGTTGCTCAGACTAATATTTATGTTGTTGATAATTCCTTTGCTTGTGTTTCTTAATCTACTACTCTTGGACCGTGAGTCACGGAGGTAATAGGATTACTTCTGTCAAATATTGTTTATTCACAATTTCTTCCCAATGTTACTTTAGCAAATAGAGTCCAAACAAAAGCAAAAGGAGTTGGACAAGCTAATCTCCTATCCTTTGTCATGCCGTTGGGTTTATACAATCAAAGTTGGTTGAGATGGCCGATTGATCACTTTAAGGCCCGCCTTGTTACCAAATGGTATACACAGATATTTTGGGCTTGATTACCGTCATAGTTTCTCTCCTGTGGCTAAAATAGCACCAGTCCGTCTATTTCTTCCCATGGTTGTTGTTCGCCATTGGTCTCTCTATTAGTTGGACATTAAGAATACTTTTCTTCACGGTGATCTTGATGATGAAGTTTATGTGAAGCAACCACCTGGTGTGCTGCTAAGGAGGAGTCTAGTGGCCTTATATGTCGATTGTACCGGTCACTCTATGCTCTGAAACAGTCTACTCGAGCTTGGTTTGGTAAATTCAGCATAGTTATTCAGGAGTTGGCATGACTCGTAGTGATGCTGATTACTCTGTATTTTATTGGCATTCTGCTTCAAATATGTGTATTTATTTGGTGGTTTATGTTGATAATATTGTTATTACTGACAATGATCAAGATGGCATCACTAGTTTGAAGCAACATCTCTTTCAGCACTCAAGACTAAGGATCTGGGTGGATTGAAGTATTTTCTAGGTATTAAGGTCACTCAGTCCAACTCAGGTATTGTTATTTCACAGCGAAAGTATGCCTTAGACATTCTTCAGGAGACACGAATGACGGGTTGTGACCTATTGACACTCATATGGGTCCGAATGCTAAACCTCTGCAAGGACAGGGGGAGCCTCTTAGAGATCCTGCAAGATATAAGGGGCTAGTTGGTAAGTTAAATTACCTCACGGTAACAAGACATGATATTTCCTTTCTTGTGAGCATTGTAAGTCAATTTATGGACTCTCCCTGTGATAGTCATTGGGGTGCAGGTGGTCAAATTCTTTGGTATTTAAAATCAACCCTAGGCAAAGGACTATTGTTTGAGGATCGGCGTCATGAGCAGATCATGGGATACATAGACGTTGATTGGGTAAGATGACCTTTTGATAGACGTTCTACGTCAGAATATTGTGTTTTAGTAGGAGGTAATTTGGTGTCTTGGAAGAGCAAGAAATAGAACGTGGTTGCTAAGTCTAGCGCAAAAGTAGAATATTGAGCTATGGCTATGGCAACATATGAGCTAGCTTGGATCAAGCAGTTGTTCAAGGAATTGAAATTGTCGGATGGAACTTGTGCATGATAGTCGAGTTGCCCTTTATATATCATCAAATCCGGTAATTCACGAGAGGACTAAATACACTGAGATTGATTGTCTTCGCCATAGTAAAGATACTCTTGGGAGATATTATTACAAAGTTGTGAAGTCGGATAATCAGCTTGCAGATACTTTCACCAAGTCTCTCACTGGTCCTCGTATGTAGTTACATCTGTAACAAACTCAGACCATATGATTTATATATACCAGTTAAGCTTGAGGAGGAGTGTTAAATAGTTAGTAGTAATATATATTATCCCACATCCAAAAATAGCTATATAGTACTATGTAAACATTGTATATAAATAGGGTTGTTGTGAAAACACTTAAGTTATCAATAATATAATTTTTTTGTGTCATTATTTCTCACACCTTATTTTAGAAATATGACGGTCTTTATTTATTTTTGACTAATACATGAAAATGAAGAACCTTCTTATGACCTACAGCACAAGGGTGCATCTCCATGTTTACAAGACTAGCACCAAAGAAGTCATGATCTTTAATACAGAGCAACTGCAGGGCATTTGGATAGCTTATAAGATGGTCAACTAGCTTACCAACGTCGTTTTACTTATCTATGCATTTGATGAACACCAAAAGTGCTTATAAACCAAAATCAGTAAAAGATCACATATAAACACTTTTGGTTTGATCAAAAGTGTTTATAAACTTATGGATTTTTAACTTAAACATTTTTTGTTTGACCAAAGCTTTTACTAATTTATGTGCATTATAAGTTGGTCAACCCCAACTTATAGATTCTGCAATCCTTGACATATCTTTCCCAAAACAAAATGTATGAGTCTCTCTCAATTCCATTTTCGCCACTCGTCCTTCTCCTTGTTAAGATACTTTAGAATTTTTAAAAAAAAAAAAATAGTTTTAAGGACATACTAGTCAATTTAACAAAAAAGTAAGCATTTTTTACCAATCACATCAACTGTTTTATGTATCAACTTCATCACTTCTATCCAAGGACGTAATTATTATTTATAAAATTAGTTTGAACACTTAATGCTTGTCAGCTACTTTCATCTCTCTAAGCCAAATGAGTCCTAGGCTTATAAGCTAGTAAAATTAGCCTGTAAGCACTTTCTGACTTATTTACACGGTTTATAAGCCCCAAGAGTACTTTGCATAAACAACCAAAAGCCATAAGTTGGTTATCCCCAACTTATGGCTTTTAACTAATAAGCACGTTTTGGTTTGACTAAGATTTTTCTAATTTTATCCCTAGTAATTTTTTATAATGTCGAAATGCCATTTCCGTATTAAATCAATAATCCTTCTCCATTCCATTTCTACCATTCATCCTTTCTTCATGTAAATATACTTTTAAATTTATATTTAATGTAAACAACTTTATGTGCATTTCAGGAAAAGTGGTTTTTACTTTTTTTTTTTGATAGGTAACTGAAAGAGTTTTATTGATGTAAAGAGGGGGCCAACTTTAAGAAAAAGTTGGATAGGAGTACATCTAAAAGATAACTTTAGTGAGAGGGTAAAGAACTAAGAAACTCCGCCAACGCCTCCGACTCTAAAACATTTGACGAGGTTATGTTGCACCAAAAATTAAGCAAAAATATACATTTGTGCTTTAGATTAACAACATTGTCCATTTTGTTATCAAAAACTCTAGCATTTCTCTCTCTCCATACGACCCACCAAACTACTGCTGGGATAGACTTCCAGATGTAACCCGACGCTTTATGCATATCCTGTTTGTGCCATGAGAGGAGAAAATCAATCGTGGTCCTAGGGATGCACCATTTGATACCAACATGACACAAA
The DNA here is from genome assembly GCA_005239495.1 of Nicotiana undulata. Taxonomy (NCBI): domain Eukaryota; kingdom Viridiplantae; phylum Streptophyta; class Magnoliopsida; order Solanales; family Solanaceae; genus Nicotiana; species Nicotiana undulata. The sequence continues at coordinate 13,962 of MDKH01119693.1, read as the reverse complement.
ATAAAATGCCAAATCTTACTAATGAAGCTGCAATGCAGAAATAAGTGGTTCACATCTACCCAATCCCTTCCGCACAGCGAGCAACAATTACAAAGTATTTTGCCTTTCTTTTGCAAGTTGTCCAGATAAGGCATTTTCCATGAGCTGCCAACCAAGCAAAACATTTGACTTTGTGAGGTGCCTTACTTTTCCAAATAGCCTTCCAAGGCTAAAGGGATTGTGAAGGTGTATTGATAAGAGTGTGATAGCAGCTTCGAACGGAGAAGAGACCTTTAGAGTTGGAACTCCATAAAAGAGAGTCTGACCCAGAGGAGGAGAAGTGTTGAGTAACTCCAAAAGCCGTGAGAATTCTTCAACTTCCCAGTCATTAAAGTTCCTTCTGAAGGGGATGAACCACCCTTGGTTCTGCCATGAATCTGCTATGGACAAGAGAGGGTTGGAAGCTGTCTCAAAAAGAAAAGGGAAGAAATCCTTCGGAGGAGAATGACCAAGCCATGCATCATGCCAAAAACTAATTTTCCTTCCATTACCCACCCTGAATGAAGAGTGATCCCCCAACAAATCCCATAGAGCTCTAATATGTTTCCCGACTCTGAGGCCGAGAGGTGGAGAAGGGATGTTAGTAGTCCACGCTGAAGATAACCATATTAAGAGCAAATAACAGATTCCCAGAGGAGTTCTTCTGAATTGAAATGCCAAAGCCACTTGCACAATAAACTTTTATTGCGAAGTCTCAAATTTTTAACACCCAAACTTCCCATTTCCTTATCTTGAATAACAGTATTCCATTTGACGAGATTGTAAGCCTTCTTTTCCTTGTTCCCTCGCCATGAGAAATCCCTTCGAATCTTGTCAAGCTTATCGGAAACGGATGCGGGAAGAGGAAATAATGACATTGTATATGTGGGTAAGGCATCTAGAACACTGTTGATAAGGGTTACTCTTCCGCCCAAAGAAAGATACTGCCTTTTCCAATTGGACAATCTCTTTCCGCATTTTTCCATAACCCCATCCCAGATGAAAACCGAGGTAGATTTTGCCCCTAGGGGGAGACCTAAATAAGTTGTAGGAAAGGAGCCAATGGAGCATCCTAGAATATCAGGAAGGAACTGGATATTATGAACCTCATTTACTGGGAAAAGCTTACTCTTCGAAAACTTTATGTGAAGACCGGAGATTGCCTCAAAGGCAAGTAGAATAACCCTCAGATAAAGTACTTGAGAACTTTCATCACATAATATGAGGGTCCGCAAAAAGGATACGAGATACGCACAAAGAATTAGAAATCCTAAAGAAAAACCTCTAATCCATTGTTGAAGAACAACGGTCCTAATCATAGAGTTCAACCCTTCCATGACCAATATGAAAAGAAAAGGAGATAAAGAGTCTCCTTGCCTGAGTCCTCTATGGGAGGGGAAGAAACCGTGAGGTCAATTATTAATGAGGATGGAAAACTTGACAGTGGAGATGCAAAAAGAAATCCAATTGATCCATTTTTGCCCAAAGCCCATATTAGCCAAAAGAGATAAGAGAAAATTCCAGTTTACGTGATCAAAGGCTTTCCCAATGTCAAGTTTGCAGAGAATGCCTGGGGTACCTTGTCTAGATCTAGAGTCTAAACATTCATTGGCTATAAGGGCTGCATCAGTGATCTGTCGTCCCTTAATGAATGCCAATTGGTGAGGAGAGATGAGTTTCCCTATAATCTTCTTTAGCCTACCTGCCAAGACTTTGGAGAGAATCTTATAAAAGCTACCCACAAGACCGATGGGTCTGAAATCACGAACTTCTTTAGCCCCCACCTTTTTAGGGATGAGAGCAATAAAAGTAGCATTGAGACTCCTAAGGAAATGTCCTTTTTCATGAAAATAATGCAAGGCATTAAGGAAATCATTTCTTATGACGCTCCAGCACTTCTGATAAAAACCCATCGTGAAACCATCTGGCCCGGGTGCTTTATCTCCTTCACATTCTTCCAAGACCGTAAGAATATCTTCTTCAAGAAAAGGTTGTTGGAGTTCCAAGTTATCTTCCATAGAGATGCGTGGGCAGTCTGGATAAGACCAGGGGAGCTTCGAGGGCTCATCTTCACTGTACAAGGATTTGAAAAAAGCCAGAATTTCGTTGTTAATAGATTCTTCATCCGTGACTGACCTACCATTAATAACCAGGTTATCAATATGGTTATATCAACGATGAGCATTTGCCATTTTATGAAAGAAACTCGTATTGTTGTCTCCCTGTTTTAACCAGATACTTCTAGACTTTGGTCTCCAAAAGATTTCTTCCTGTTTAGAAATCATCTCCAGCTCCATTTGGTACCCATCTCTTATAGCAAGTTCATCCTCAGTGAGACTTCTAACACCAACAACATTGTCCAATTTCAAAATCTCTTCAAGGATAGAGAGTTTTCTTGCCCCCAAATAGCCGAAAGAATTAGAATTCCCCTCCTTAAGCTTGAATTTGAGGGACTTCAATTTTGAGGCAAAAATGAAATCTGGTGACCCATGGGCAGTGAACGAGTTCCACCAATCCTTGATTCTATCAACAAAACCTTCTGTTTCCAACCACATATGTTCAAACTTGAAAGAAAATTTAGCATTGTTATTCCACTGATTACATTGAAGTAGAGGGGAATGGTCTGAGAAGACCTTGGGGAGTAAATATTGTTTGATGAAACCAAACGATTCATCCCACGCCGAGCAAAATAAAAATCTGTCAATTCTAGATACATTGGAAGAAATGAAACTTCTAGCCCACGTGAATTGACCACCCACCAGGGGAGGGTCATGAAGTTCCATTTCTTCAACAAAATCTGAAAAATCAGACATACTAGGAGAGCTACTATGATTGTCCCTACGTTCTGACGGGAATCTAGTGACACTGAAGTCTCCACAAATAACCCAAGGACCCTCATGTAAACCTCTGGCAGCAGCTAATTCCAGCCAAAGGTCTTGCCTTTCTGCTCTACTGAGCGGGGCATAAATGCCCGAGATAACACCGGAAAAACTAGTTAGAACACCGGAGAAAGAGATGGAAAATGAAAAGTAGCCTTTAATCAGGGAGGTGGCTGACCAAAGTCGTTTGTCCCAAAGAAAAATAATACCCCCTTTTACTTTTTTACCAAGCACATTAATTGCTTCTTATTAGTTGTAGCACTCACATTCAAACACATAACTACTTATTTTTGAAATCAGAACTTACAAGTGCTTCTCAGACTTGATGCTTATCAACTACTTTTAATTAGTTAAACCAAAAGGGCTCCTAGTTGAAAGCCAAAGCATATGAAGAAGATTCCTGGTCCTACCCTCTACTAAGGTGTTAAAGATTACCGACATCCGGATATTGCAATCTTCAAACCAAAGGTTTTCAGGTGTCTCAAACAAGGAAGTAGCATAGGGTGACAACAAAAATCCAGCATTAGATTAACACAAAAAAAAAACGAGTAATGGGGCAGGTAAGATGCTTTGAAACAGCGCTATGATAGAACCTAATCAAATCAAGAACAAGACAGCTACAAGTAAACAGTGATAATCAAGAGCAACAATAATAATGCAATTTGAGGCAGCTCTGGACATTAAGTAATTACACCATGATTAGACAAGAGAGTGTAACAGATATAAAGTTATTATGCTAATGAGGTTGGCAATTTTCAAGTCTAAAGAGCCTATATGGTGACCAAAATGAAAAGAAGAGGCCAAGAGTCAGAACTGTGTAATCATAGAAAGGGAGTTTATCTATCAGTATATTATATCACAGAAAAACCTAAACATACATGACATTGTACAATATCCCATCAAGAAGTGTCAGATAATTGCATAGTTCTCATACTAACCTTTGCCCTCAGATGACGAGAAAAAAGCATTGAATTCAGCTGGAATTTCCCAAACGAATGACGAGAAAAAAGCATTGATATCAGCTTCAGGGAAGTTTGTTTTGATATAGTCTTTAAGAGAAATCTTGCTCAAAAACCACATTTTCTTTCTTGGGGTTTCTTGAAGCCTTTTTGGAGCAATCAAGTATCTATCTTGAAAGTATCCTGAAGCTTTGACTCTTTTTCCAACTTTCCAAGTCCAAATATCACCTGGATATGGCCAATCTTCAGGAGCATAAGGTAAGCCTTCTCCTGACTCCAAACATGCAACAGGCTTGAGATGTAAACCATCCATTTCTCTTGGAATCGTGCAGCTATTATTTGCCTCTGAAGTGTTAATCTTCTCACCACCTTCCACTATGAACATGTTAAAGATGCTGAATCAATTCTATGTTCTTCATAAGTATGCACAAAGATCTATGGATATAATACGTGACTTCGAAAGCACTTTGAACTTTTTGATGTATGACGATCTTTTACATTCTTAATGATGCATAATGAGATGTCAAATTCTCGATTCCGTTCACTTCTTCATTTGTAACTTGAAAGAGATGCACAACACAGATTATGGTCAAGAATCTTGATATACAAACTGGAGAACTTTCTGTGCTGAAGAATATGTAGTAAAGTAAAAATCATGGACTATATCCCGTTGTTCTAATACAGCATATTGCCAATTGAAAAACAACTTCAGAATCTAGAAGCTATCCAAGAGAGAAGAACCATGACTACTTAAAAGATGTTAAGTAGTATTATCCTTAGAATTAATAGTAAAAGCCAGTATATGCTGCTCTATGGTTATGTCAGAACCAAGCAAGTTCATCCACTGTTTAAGAAAGATTGAAAAAAACCAAGAAAGTATTTGAATGTTGTACAAGAATGAGAGACGGGAGATTTGATACAGAAAATATAAAACCAAACATTGAACATGTTTTCGGGCCAATTAACACTTTAAATAGAGCTCAATCAACAGTATCAGTCATTAAATTCTGCACTTAGATTTCTGAAAGGTGCCAAAATATGTGTACTATTTCCAAATTAAGTGTGTTCTTTTACTTTCAGATAGCTAAACTTAAACATCTCATCTTTAACCAAAAACCTTTGTCTAAAATTTGCATAATAGCTACCCAGAGGAGGCAAAAGACACTACATCATTTCTTCCCATTTGCTTAAGCCTTGGTGGCCAGAGTTTAGCGGTATCTGTGCTGGTGACAGATAGCAGGTACCCGGTGGAATAGTCGAGGTGCAACCAGGTGGAATAATCGAGGTGCGACCAATTGGAATAGTCCAGGTGCGTGCAAGCTAGCCCGGACAAAACTGGTCGGCCGAATTTAATTGCATTCGCTGGGCAAAAGTGTATAAAATATGTATATTATATGTATATAATACATATATATACAAAAAAAATATTTTGTCAGCCATTATTTTTGGGAACGACTAAAAAGGTACATTCTCAACAAAATTTGCTTAATTTCTGGTATAATTTTGCTACAGTTGAATGGTATATGTAGCTTCTAGATATCGAAACATCGTTTTATAAACCAATTTTTTTTTTTTTCTCAATTCAAATTAGTCAGACTAACAATAGAAAACCAAGAAGTCACCTATAGAATGCATGAGCAAATTAGCAAGGCCTATTACCTTGTATTCCTAAAATTTGACCCAAATTCCACATCTTTTTCTTTCATTTTATGGGGTAAAAAAAGATTTCATTTTTCTTAATTAATTTCTCTAATCCTTGTTGAAATGGCTAAAGAAAAGTGAAGCTTGAATTTACTTGGAAATGAACATGCACAGAACTTCAGTGAATTACAAGTGCTCAAAGAAAATTAAGAAAAAGATTACATTAATGAAAAACTTACTGTTGATAGTGAGAACTTTAGGCCAAATTGAGAAAAACCCACAAATGGGCTTTTGCTGCAGCAGCAGAGAGATGAAGAGAAATAATTGAGAAGAGAGCTTCTGAGCTGAGATGGATGATCAAAATTAAAGAGTTACTTTTGTTTTTCCGCTGAGATTAAAAGTTGAGAGGACTGGAATTTGTATGTTAGCTGCACAGGACCGATGAACTGAGTCAGACTGTCAGTGGTTAGTCATTAACAGCTTGTTTGGATGAGTATCCAAAACAAAAGTTTATTTTAATTGTTTAGTTAAAATTAGTTGTATTGTATTAATAAATTCATTATTTCTAAATAATAAATATTTTTATTTTTCTTATAACAATGGATTTGATATTATGGCATTATTTTCTTTTTTAATTTTTAATTATACCCCGACTTATTTCGTTATAATTTTATTTTGTCCTTTACCTATATTTTATTTTAACTCCAACATATAACCTATGTTTCATCTCTCTTTTCTTTTCGTCGCTTCCAACTCCATCATATATGTTTTGCCTTCCTTTTGTTTCATTTTTTCTTCTACTTTAATTTTTAATCCAAAATTTAATTATTTTATCTCCAATTAGTTATATAATATTGGATGTTTTCAAATGTGCAAAGTGTACTTTCATTGTTTTTAATATTATTAACTTGTTCCACTAATTTCAAATAAAATTTGTATGAATTTAATTATTTAATTTATATATAAAATATATTTGGTGATAAATTAGTAGAAAGGAGTTTCTTAAATTACTTTTTTGCGTAATTCTTCATAAATTAATATTTAAAACAATAGAGGGTATCTTAGTAAACTATCAGTTATAGTATATTACAATACAGTCAAACCAAATGTCACGATCCAAATTTCTAGCTCAGGTCGTGATAACGCCCAACGCTGAGGTCAGGCCCGCCAACACTGATCTATTACTACGATTTGTAAATTTTAAATCAAGAGTCAAGTAATTACCGATTTTTAGTTTAGAAATCCTTTAATGAAATTTATAAGGAAAACAAGTAAGTTCAAGTAACCTCAATTCATTTATAGAGATAGCAAAATGCAACCAAAATACCAACGAGACTACAATATGTGCCAAGATCTAGTGTCACAAGTCTACAGGCGACTGGTAGAATATACAAAATACTACGGATAAATGTACTACTGTCTGAAAGATAATAGACAATAATATCCCCAAAAATGTAAGCAGAGGACTCAACAGTGCTGCCGAGATCGCCAAGGAAAGCAGTTCACCGTGTAGCCAGCCGAATAGAAACTCTCAACGATGACCACCGGTATAGTGACTAGGAGCACCTGCCTCAGAACCTGTACAATTACGTACAGAAGCGTAGAATGAGTACATATATTTAAATATGTACCCAGTGAGTATCCCGTCTAAACTCGAAGGAGTAGTGACGAGTGGTAATACTCACTAAGTCAATAATATAAATAAAGTGCAACGAATTTAAGCAGGATCAATAATTAAGGAGAACAGGTAGACTATGGGTCAATCAAATACACAACTAAATCTTCCCTTAGGTATCAGTTAGCAATATTAAATGAAAACCTCAAGTTCCCTACCACCGTACAATTTAATTGAAATTAACAATAATAGGACTCTCAGTCAGACAAATAACATGTAATATGCCGAAGCGTACGGCCGAAGTGTCGCAATAATTTAAATGTGCACTGCCGAGGGTCGAACGGCCCGAACCATAGATGCATCTATTACCCCGCTCACGAATCGATCATGTGACGCGGCTAACATAATATAAGGCTACCCCGCTCACGAATCATACATGTGACTCGGGTGCTCGTAACGTACATATAATTATCAGGAAAACCTTAAGAGAACTTCCGGGAACATATTAGGAACATAGAGTTAAATATTTAGCTTTACAGAATACTCGCCATCATTTCCATATCAATTTCAGGGATATTAACCAACCAGAAATACATGTAAGGATACAGGCAAGACACGTAATAGCATACTTGTGGGTCCTAATACTACCCGACATGGCATAATAGTTGCTACGCACGGACTCTAGTCACTTGGTGCGTACGTAGCCCCCGCAAATAAAGACATTTAGTCAATCACAATTACCTATGGGGATAATTCCCCCTTACAAGGTTGGAAAGGAGACTCACCTCGTGTCGAATGTACCCCTCGGACCACAATTGCGCCCGAAACTCCGAACTCTACACCCGAGGACTCGCAACTAGTCAAAAAGGGTACAATTGAATCAATGCATGCACAATGTGGGAAGTTATCTTAGCTATTCAAATAAATCGCTATTCTTGAAGAATTCCCAAGTTCCAACCCCGGTCCCGCATGATCAAATTCCAAAAATTCTCGAAGGGATCACTCACCCATAGCCTAAGGATCATTAAGGTGTGATTTCTACTTGAATTCATGGCCTAAAATGGAAAATCACAAAACCCTCAAGAACCCTAAAATTACTACCTAATTCTATGGTTTTTGATAATTTAGTAGGGAATTTAACTAGGAATTAATGTTTGAAACTAGTGTTGGATAGAGGAATTTACTTACCTCAAGTACTAGGTTGAAGGCCCTCTTGGAAGCTCTCAAATAACACAAGGAAGAAGATGGAAAATGGAAGAAATGACTCAATCCCGTGTTTAAATGAAATTTCACTGCCTGCCCTACAGGGATTTCGCACCTGCGGTCTCGCACCTGCGAGCTGGGGATCGCACCTGCGGAATTGGGCAAGAGGGGTTGGGGTCGCACCTGCGGAGCTGGAGATCGCACCTGCGGTTCCGCTCCTGCGGAAGAGGAACCGCACCTGCGGAACCTTCGCACATGCGAGGCTGTGACCGCAGGAGCGGTCCCGCACCTGCGGCTGGGCAACCGCATCTGCGATCACACCAGATCAGGTGCACCAGCTGCATCTTCAGCTGGTTTTTGGCCTCGTGTGGTGTTCAGGAGGCACCGGGGCCCACCCGAGCCCCCGTCCAAATATACCAACAAGTCCTAACTAATAATACGGACTCGCTCGAGCATTCGGAACACCCAAAACAACGCTAAATCTAATAATCACCCCTCAAAACCCCTAGGGTCAAACTTAAGGATTTCTAAATTCTTGATTTCTATAACAACGCGCCGAACCGACCTATACTACTCGGAACGACCCCAAATTTTTGCAGACAAGTCATAAATGACATAACAGAACTATTCCCGATCTCGGAATTGCATTCGCACCTCGGTAACATAAAATCACATTCCAACCAAATTTCAAATTCTATGAAATTTCTCAAAACTTCATTAACTCTAAATTTCCCATTTTGATCTGAAACCCATCAATTCAAGTCCGTTTCTTACCAAATTTTACAGATAACTTAAATAACACATATTGAACCTGTTTCGGGCTCCGAAACCATAATACGGGCCCGACAACACAGGTTTCACATCGAGGTTCATTTTCATAAGCCTTTATGCTTTTCAGAAAAACAATTTTCTTTAAAAATTTATTTCTCGGTCTTGGGACCTCGGAATTTGATTCAGGGCATACGCCCAAGTCCCATATTTTCCTACGGACCCTCCGGGACCATCAGATCACGGGTCCGAGTCCGTTTACCAAAAATGTTGACCAAAGTCAAATTTAATCAATTAATTATTAGAATTCCAGTTTTTCATCAAGTTTTTACATAAAAGCTTCCCGGCTACATGCCCGGGCTGCGCACGCATATCAAGGTGGAATTAACGGAGGCTTTCGGTGCCTCGGAACGTAGATTTAGATAGGTTAACCCGGGATGACCGTTTGGGTCATCACACCAAACAACAAATGTTATTTAGTAACAGCAAACGATACAATCTATCCAAATATTGTATTCATAAAATGATACAATATAAGACGGTACATTACAATACGATACATTATAAAACGATGAGTAACAACGGTCCAAACAAGAGTGTAAAAGTTATTTAATGGTCCATTGTTTCCATTGAGCTAAAGACGACAACTTTAAGCAAATCAAGAAATGAAATACTAGTCGCTTGTTATAAAACAATAAAAGAAGAAAAGAGTAATGCAGAGAAAAGTAGAGAGAGAATTCTTATTGATTTGGGATGATTTACAATGGAATAGAACCCCTCTATTTGTAGGGAAAAGTGACTTAGCCACCTACTAACAAACCCTAAAATCTCTCTAAAATATAGAAATTCACCTTAAATACAATTCTATTTATAACACACCCCCTTGAATATCTATTCAACAGATAATGTGCGTCGTTAAAACCTTAACTAAAATAAACCCAGTGGGAAAAAATTATAGAGAAGGAAAAAGAGTACACATGTTTAGAAATAAGCATTTTGGTTGCCACGTTAAAAACCTTGCAAGGAAAACCTAGTGGGACAAAAACTTGTAAGGGAAAAAGAGTACAACGTGTATTAACTCCCCCTGTTGAGAGCATCAATTCACATCTTTAAGCTTTAGCATTCCAATCTTGTGCACCATCTTCAAAAGATCATTGGTAGAGATTCGATAAACAAATCAAACATATTAACTTAAATGAATATGTTTGCACTTTGAAATCATTATTTGTGATAGAGATATATTGTCTTCATATGATCTTGTTGGAATCGTCATTTCAGTATCATCACATAGGAGCAAAAACTCTTGTTATCTTATTATCATGCGTATAATTATAGCAAGATATATATGTGCCCAAATTACACTTAGGATGTGATAATTCGGGAGCAAGAAATTCTTCAAGAATTGTATATGCTATAAGCATTTTAAATCAATCATGGAAGCCATTTAGATGTCATGCATATCAAGTTTGTTAAAATGGACCTTGGGCCTAACTCAACCCAAAAGCTAGCTTATGAGATGAGGATTGCCCAAGACCATATAAGGAGACCAAGGACCCCAAACCTCACCGACGTGGGACAACTCAACACCTCCCTCACACCCATGCCTGCAAACTGGAGCGTGGACAACATAAATGGGCGCCCAACATTGGTAAAAATAATTGGGATAGGTCTGGCTTTAATACCATGTTAAAATGGACTTTGGTTCTAATTCAACCCAAAAGATATCTTATGAGGTGATGATTGCCCAAGACTATATAAGGAGACCAAGGACCCCAAATCTCACCGATGTGGGACAACTCAACAAAGTTTATATGTCATACTTGACACATAAGATAGATAAAAGTGATTGCACACACCATTGGCTTTATACTTTCAAGTGTCTGATCTGCAGGTCAAAAACTACATGTCTTTCATATGAAACCAATTCTACTTGAATTGTTTCTCCAGACGTAAGATCCTCATATATATTCAGTGTTATCATAAATGTAGTCAACAAATATTTTATATCTGTTCCAACCTCATTTTTTCATAAAGACATAACATAGAGATCTCTTCATTCATATTTTCAAGTACATGAACCTCTCCTGAAACTTTATGAAGTATTATGTCATGTGATCTTCTATATCACTTTCCTCCTTATTATGATCATTTGCTCATCTTCTTTGTCAAGAATTTTAAGTGAAACCGATTTGTCTATACGTTTTAAGCGTACCATAGATTTTATCGTTCTAGGACTTAAATAAGAGAATTTGCAGTGAGAATATAGTTACTTTCTTTGGGTCAACAAATCCGCCTGCATGCTTTGCAATATATTGCAGATGAATTATTTTTTTATGAACTTCAAGTTCATATCATCTTATTCGAGGACCTAGATGTACAAATGATAGTTCATTCTGTAATTTTTTCTCAACTATTTATCATTTCTCACCCTCATGTTAGAAAAACTTACTTTATTCCTCAATTTTGGGAACCCACTTGTAAGGCGCCGGAAAATTTTGCCAAGCGATATAGGATTCGGGGTGCCAGGTAGACTAATTGTAATATTTTTATGTGCTTTAAATATGATTTAAATGAATTGGATGTGGTTAATAAGTGTATGAGTCATATAATAAGTGAGGTGAGGTCCAAGGGGAAGCCTAAGGCTAGGCCGAATGGGAGAATTCCATAATAGGCTAAAATTCCAAAGGTATTTGCACTAGTCCACACTTTGAAAGAGAATATCTAATTATGTATAAAGTATTATATGATTAATAACCTATCAAATGAAAAGTCTTTGAGTCTAGTTTCCAACGCTTCAAACCGTTTTTCATTTGGACATTCCTACACAAAGTTATGGTCAAATTACCGAAGGCTGGAAAAATGCGATCCTGTGTCGAATCTGCGATCGCAGAATCAAAATGCGGTCCGCATTTTTGATCTGCGATCGCAAATCTGGTCGCAGACTGGGCCAGTGTAGCCCAGTTTTGGGCAGCAATTCTGCGATTCACTCTGTGGCCCGCATGTGTGTTATGCGATCCATTACGCGATCACAGACCTTGTTACGGAGGCTTATTTTTCCTATTTTCATAACCCGACCCTATTTTCATAAATAGGTTTAAGGGCTTCATTTGGGGTCATTATCTACTGGTTTTAGAGAGAAATGAGAGCATATAGAGAGAGAAAGAAGGGGCCTAACTTCATAATCATCCAAATCTTGCTCAAGTCTTCAAGAATCAAGAAAGATAATCATAGATTGTCCTCCATCCGGGTAAGTCCTACTTCCAAAAATTCCATGCAAGAGGTTAAGGGTTCAAATATGTGGAGGGGGTTAGAAATAGGACATGCATGTGGGACTAAGTTGTAGCATGTGATGTTAAAGAACTAATTTGGGTAGTTCATGTTAAAATTGGTTGAGGGAAGAAGGAATTACCATTTCTAAACCTTGTAGTCTACTTCACATGTTAGGCGTTTGATGAAATTTCTAAGAGAATTACACCATGGGTAATCTTCCTAATCATTAATCGATTTCCGCTATCTCCTTATAAATTGTTATGGCTAGAGGTGTTGGTGTATGGTCTAGACTTAAGGAAAAGCTCTTTGAGGTATGTATGGCTAACTGTAATCTTTATAAAATTGCTTTGTGGTGTCCGAGCATACGGTACGTGTATTGGTGTGAATATGTGCAAAGCTCGTTAATTGTTGAATACCTCAGTATGAAAGGATGTACTACCAAATGAAAGAATTGTTAACGAATCCAATTGTTGAATGTATGTAAGTGCTAAATGCGGTGTAGTAAATAATGAAAGGGAAATGTGGATTTATCTAATGGAACTATATGTTGATGCTCGTTATATGCATGAACTTATCAATGTGAAGGAAAGTGGTACTAAATGAGTGAAAATGGTAATGAACTCAATTGTTGTAAGTATCCAAGTGTTGAGGGCTGTGTAGTGAATGATGGGAAAGAAAAGTGAATTGAATTGACTAATCTAAAGGGTTATGGAGTACCGTACATGACTCAGTGCTTGGTAGAGATTATTGTGCCTTTGCTTTCATATAGCAATTCGGTTGTTATGAATTTACATTCTTGATGATAAAAATCTTTGTGAGTGAATTGATTGATTGATGTTGCTATGAAATACATTGTTGAATAGCTACGTGTTAATTGCCTGAGTATGTGTAAGTTGGGTGTTCTAAATATGTTGAGGCATGATGCCCTATTCTCTGATTGTCTAGTTGAATTCCATGTGTTATGTTATTCGGAATTGTGAAAGGATAATTTACTTGTGAATGTTTTACCATGTGTAAGGTTGGCTAGAATACTCTAATTATGCCGGTATGAAGGATTGGTAATAAACCCAAGTATGTGAATATGACTAATTGCTAAGGGCTGTGAAATGATATGATTATACTACACTGATCGTGGTGATGTCTTATATGACTCGTTGTTTTGGGCAAGATCTGTTGTGACTTGAAATCGTATGGGTGGTTGATTGTATTGAAATTATATCCTTATGATAAAATCTTCTGTGATTGAATTCTGAACTGTCATTGTTGATATGAGATATGATTGTCTGGTGGGATTGGGTTGCGCGCCGCAACATGAGGGATAAGGGTGATATGTGAGAAATGATAAGGGTGTGATGTGATTGTCCCGTGGGATCGGGTTGCACGCCGCAACAGAAACACAACAAATGATTGTGATTGTCCGGTGGGATCGGGTTGCACACCGCAACAGAAACATAATAAATGATTGTGATTGACAGGTGGGATTGGGTTGCGCGCCGCAACAGAAGAGATAAGGGTGGAATGTTGAGAAGAGATAAGGGTGGAATGCTGAGAAGGGATAAGGGTGGAATTGTGATTGTGATTGTGATGAAGTGATAATTGTGGAACTTCC
>ML263338.1:68317-102108 GCA_005239495.1 Nicotiana undulata | reverse complement strand
TGTATCCATTTACCAACCTTACCAATCCGTCCGCTCTTCCTGGACATCTACTAAATGGGCTACCACATCTTCTGATTCATCACTAAGTTGCCGCTCTCCCACTTGCCCAACTCATTCCCTTAAGTGCCACCTGACTTCCTTTCCTTACACCTGATCTTTTAGAATTGGCACCACCGCCTAGCACTTCTCACGTATCTTCCTCCGTCGAATGATGCCCTCATGCTACCTCAATTTAATACTGCCCTCCGTAGCTCTTAAACCAACATACCATCACAACTTTAATTTTTTTTTACGAATATCATCTTCCCCGAGTCGCCTTCATTAAAAGTGCTTATTCAATACGGAAACACAACACCCCACGACCTCTGACGGCCGCTTCTTCAACACTAATTCACAACAATCCAATCCAACACAACCGAATAGCCGTAACGTCGGCGAACTTAACACATTCCATTTGATCAAAGGCGACGATAGCTTATTACAGGTGATTGCTCCATTTCACTTGACAACACCAATCCTTACTATTTTATCAGCCCAAAACCTGATCATTTATAATCCAAATGCTTTTCCTCCACCGGTCAAAATACTAAAATCTCGAAATCACACTTTGAGAAGACCTCCCTTCAAACCATTCATCACCCCAACACATGGGCAACCATTCTACCCTTGTAACAACATCGCGCCATAACCAATCGTAAGTTTCATAACCACCTGAGCACGACCCCAAAGTTCTCATTAATACAACTACTGAGCTGAGATGACAAAACATTCTTCCGTAGAATAACGATGATAGCCTTAATCAACTACGCTGGGAGAAACATCCCACACAACATCCATAGTATCATTAAAAGTCCTCAACCCTCGATTCATAACAAGCGCTTCGCGACGCGTAAGATTGAGCAGGAAGAAGCATAGGCCTAAGCCTTAAAGGAATCAAGTCGCACGATGAGGAATCAAGAAGGGAAGTACTCCTAGCAGCCCTGTAGCCTCTCGAAGATAAGTACAGACGTCTCTGTACCGATCCGCAAGACTCTACTAGACTTTCTCATGACTCGTGAAACCTACGGGAACCTAGAGCTCTGATACCACGTTGTCACGACCCAAAACCTATGGGTTGTGACGGCGCCTGACACCACTGTCAGGCAAGCCAACCCCTTAATCAGTTGAAATACCTCCCTGTTTAACAATTTCGAAATCGTTGCCTATATTGCATTTCATAATCAAATAAATAAATAATTTTTTTGTAAATTAAACACAACAGGGAATCTATTTAATTCAATAAAACAAGACTCCACACATCCCCTGAACCCGGTGACACAAGTATATGAGCAATTTCTAAAAATTTGTACAATTATACAACGCTTGTCCGAAAAACAAATTTGACAAAGGCTTTAAATATAAAATGTAAGTACACAGAAGGGAGACTCCGGCAGCTGTGGAACGCCTCTGGATGAATGCAGCCCGTATAAGTCTCCAAATCAATCACTGTACTATAAAGGTACCTGTGCAACAAAATGCACAGAAAGTGTAGTATGAGTACATATACATATATGTACCCAGTGAGTATCCCGTCTAATCTCGAAGAAGTAGTGACGAGAGGTCGACTCGATACTCACTAAGGTCCAACAGTAATAAAGTAAGCAGGATGTAAGGAAAACTGTAGGCAAGTAAACAAATAATCAAGTACATCAATATCCGGCATCAAGTAACAATCTCAAATCAAACAAGTTTGGTATCCGCCGTGGCGTACGGCCCGCTCCCATATGGTATTCAATCTCGCCCTGGCATACGACCCGATCCCACCTTGGTAGTCTCAATATCGCCGTGGCGTACGACTCGATCCCACTCTGGTAGTCTCAATCTCATTGTGGCGTACGACCCGATCCCGCCCTGGTAGTCTCAATCTCGTCGTGGCGTACGACCCGATCCCATAATATAATCAATCATCACTCTGTCGTGGCGTATGACCCGTTCGCATAATATAATCAATCATCACTCTGCCGTGGCGTACGACCCGATCCCATAACATAATCAATCGTCACTCTGCCATGGCGTACGGCCCGATCCTATCCCGTGATTCTCTTATCACACTTAAATCAAGCCAAGTATCACAACGTTCAAAGACAACAATACCAATCACACAAGTATACAAGTCATATCTATGCTACAACAGGGGAAAGCAATGAACATGTTGTGTCCTAACTACCCGGACGAATGAGTAATAGCCACTACGTACGGACTCTCGTCACTCGGTGCGTACGTATCCGCCAAACAAGATCACATAGAAAACAAGGTTACCTAGAGGGACAATTTCCCTCTTACGAGGTTAGAAAGGAGACTCACCTCGCTCCGAAGATTCATCACCGGCTTCCAAGCCTCTACGACGACTAAAAATGGATGCGCACGCTCCCAAATAACGATAATTCAATGAAAGTATACTCAATAGATCATAACCAATTCAAATTACAAAGTTCCTCAGCCCGGCTAAATGAAATGACCAAAATGCCCTTAGGCCCACGTGCCCGGACCTCAAAATTTCTTGAAGAAAATCTCTACCCGAAGCTTTACTAATTCAATTACATATTTTACTCAATTATTCATGCTCAATTCGTGGCTAAAATCCAAATTTCCAAATTTCTTCAAAATACTAATTTTTTCACAAATTTTTCATGTTTAATCCAATGTAATAATCTTGTATCTTACTTGAAATGTGTAGGAGTAACTTACCTTAACATAGATCACAAAAATCCTCTCTTGAAGCTATCCAAAAATCGCCCATGGCTTTGAAAAATTAGAGAGAAATGCCAAAATCCCGTTTTAATCAACACTACCCAGTTCTGCCCTTCTTTGCGATCGCATGAAGTCGTCTGCGATCGCACAGGTCACCCAAATCACTCCTCCGCGATCGCATAGCTAAGGCTGCGATCGCATAGCATTACCAAAAACACCAGAAACAACAACAACAAATTCACTCCGAAATGCCCCGAAACCACCCCGAAACACACTCGAGGCCTCCGGGACCCCGTCCAAACACACGACTCAGTCCCATAACATCCCACAAACTTGCTCGGGGCTTAAAATCACCTCAAACAATGCCTAAATCACGAATCGTACTAAAATCCAACTCTATGAACTTTGAAAATTTCCAACTTCCACATTTGATGCCGAAACCTATCAAACCACGTCCGATTGACCTCAAATTTTGCAGGCAAGTCATATTCAGCATTATAGACCTGCTCCAACTTCCAGGATTGCATTCCGACCCAAATATCAAAATTTCCATTTCCGGTCGAATTCTTCAAAAACCTTCAGTTTTCCATCTTTAGCCAAAAGACCTTAAATTGACTTCCGGATATCCGAATTCACTTTCGATCATGCTCCAAACTCCAGAATCACCATACAAAGCTATTCCCAGACTCGAAATCCCAAATGGACATCAGTATCATTGAAATGTACTTCAAGTCAAACTTAGGAAATTTCCTTAAATTACTGACTTTCCACAATATACGCTGAACTGCTCCCGGGTTATCCAAAACCTGTTCCGGACATACGCCGAAGTCCGAAATCATCATACAAACATGTTGAACGTTTGGATCCTGACTCCGAAGTTGTTTACTCAAAATCCTAGCCTTACCTGATTTCTTCAACTTAAGACTTCTAAATGAGAATCTTCCTTTAAATTCAACTCCGATCTTCCTGAATTTCAATTCCGACCATATGCACAAGTCAATATACCTGAAATGAAGCTGTTCATGACTCCCAATTGCTGAACGATGCGCTAGATCTCAAAATGACCGGTCGGGTCGTTACAGACACTGAGTTGGTGATTTAATAATTTATGTCAATTTTTATGAAATACAAAAGATAATTTATTTAAATATTAGATGTTTAGGTAGGTTTTAATGATAGACAATGAAGCACGAGAAGTTTGGAAGACAATTCTAAGGAAAATATACAGTACCTTCACTAAATTCTTCATCATGAGTTTTGGTGGATTTTGTAAAATGGCAGAGAAAGAACGAAATATGAGGGGAGTTTGGGGAAGAGCGGAGAGGAGGAGGGGGTGTTCCTGGTAGTTAGGTGGATTTTGTTAAGCACGCGCGAGCCACGTCGCAAAATAGGTGTGTATTATACACACTTTGGAAAGGTTGAGCGTGTCAGATAATTTTAGTGGTCAGAAAATATGTAGTAAGGATTTGGTCTATAGTTCAGGGGGTAACATATGTATTTCTCCATGGTATTATTTCCAAACTATATTTGAATATTTTACGAGAGAATACATTAGAAAGCTACAAGTGTCATCTATATTAGTAATTTTCTAGAATAACAAGCATACCAAATTGTCTGTAAACTAATCTGGAATACATCCAAATTGGTCTCGCAAGTATTTCAACAGTGGGAAGAATCAACTACTTGATGAAAGTTTAAACGAACAACATCATTATTTACAATACGATAAAAGATGAAAAATAATTATGATTTTATATCTTTTATACATCAAAATTAAGAGAAATTCTTAATTTTGCATTCTTAATGAGGCAATTTACTACTTCAAACAAAGAGAATAATAGGCACTAAAACAAATATGAACATGATAAAATTGTAGTAATTTAATATAGTAGTTCAAATTATATTTTATTATAACTCGGTTACATTGATGTTAACTGGTGATAAAATAATAAACATTTGATAGATTTCTATATACATGTAATGACCCGGTCGGTCGTTACGTAGAATATACATTATATTTACTGTTACTTCCTTGTCATAGGTTGGTTATACTGTTTATGATGTGTTAGAGTCGTTTGGCTCGGGTTCAGAATGGCTATACTGAGAATTGAGTCATTTAGTCTCTAAAAATAGCTTTATAGTTAAAAAAGTCAATTGAGAGTTGACTTATTGGTAAACGACCTCGGAATGCAGATTTTATAGTTAGGATAGCTTTTTTAGGTGATAGGGGACTTAGGAGTGTGTCCGTAATATTTTTGTGATGTCCGCTGTAGAATTAGGCTTGAATTGGCGAACGTTAGTTTTTGGTGATTTTCGGTCGGCAATGAAAAATAGTCTATCGGGGTCGGGATGGAATTCCGAAAGTTGGAACAGGTTTGTAATGTCATTTTGGTTATGTCTGCAAAATTTCAGGTCTATCGGATGTGTTTTGGATAGTTTCGGCATCGTTGGTGGAATTTAGAAATTTCAAAGTTCATAGGCTTGAGTGCGATGTGATTTTGGTGTTTTTGTGTTGTTGTTGGTGTTTTGAAGGCTCGAATAAGTTTTAATGATGTTGTGGGATATGTTTGTAGGTTTGGTTGAGGTCCCGAGGGCCTCAGGTGTATTTCGGATGCTTAAACGATCACTTTTGGACTTAGGAATAATGCTGGTTTTCTGGTGTCAGTGCAACATGAATTTGTTCATCGTGATCGCGAAGAACGGTCCGCAATCGCGTAGGGTTGCATGAGTATAGGAGGGAATTGTACAATGCGATCGCGGAGAATGGGGTGAGATCGCGTAGCATTGAGGGTTTGTTCATCACGATCGCGTAAGGTTAACATGTCAAGTCCGGGGGCCAAAATTTGATACACTCAAATTACACCTTAAAATAATGTAAGCGATCGATGTCAAACAATTAGATTTTGGTTTGGAGAATATTTATAACTAAATGCAAAAATATAAACTAACCTAGAAAGAAAGTAAAATGATCAATGGCAACAAGTATGAATGCATCTGGAATTACACTAAAGTAACGATCCAATGTATTTCACGATTTCACAAATATGAGCGAGTTTATGTTAATTAGCCACGGATAATAATTCTTAATTAGCTTTTCCCAAAGACTAACAAGACTTCCTAATTGAATTATTCCTAACCCAATTAAGAGATTGAGCACACCCAGTTATGGCTACAAGTAGTTCAATCCTATCCCTAGGTAGAATCTATAAAATGAGGGTTAAAGCCTCAAGTTCTTGTTAATTAATCTTTCCCAACCCCAAATTATCTTTTCCAAAATTAATTCAGAGTTAATGGGCGAGTACTAGGGTTAGCTAATCCCTTCGGAAACATTAAAGAACAAAAATAATTAAAGAAACAATAACTCACTTCATAAATAACTATAAATCATTCACTACATAAGCACAACAAGGTATTTAATCCACACTTTAAATATGAATATTCCCATAAACAAGATTCAAGTGTTGGAAATAAATACTACACACTTAAATATTCAATACAAAGCAAGGAGATGAAGAAACAAACATAAATGGGTAAGAAAACCTTAACCACAAGATTGAAATCTCAAAAACCCAAGTGTCTGTGCAAACCCTAGCTTCAATACTTGTTCTTCCTTGTCTTCAAGACACAAAACAATGTTTTACAATGTCCAAAGATTAACAAAAGATGCAGAAGATATCTGCCAAGTCGTGTATATAAATGGTTTGGGGATCAAATGTGAAATTCCAAATCTGCCTAATTTTCGCCCAGATTTTTCCCATCGCGATTGCGGAACTCTAATTGCCATCGCGTATAGTCAGGTTCTATACCTCTGCGATCGCGGGAAAACCATTGCGATCGCGTAGAGTCAGGTCCCTATCTTCTGCGATCGCGTAGACACTTCAGGGCCGGTGACCAAGTCCTTCTCCGCGATCGCGTAAACATCATTGCGATCACGGTTCATCATTTTCACTAACCTCTGCGATCGCGAGTCAAACCTTGCGATCGCGAAGAGCATCTGGCTTCAGTCATTTTTCTTCATTTTTGCCCATTTTGAGTTGATTTCTTCCGTTTCTTCTCCAAATCACATAACACCTGAAAATTTCCAATAAACCTCAGAAAATGTCCTAGGTTCCTACCAAAAATATATCAAAGTCTAAATATTAAGAGGCGATAAGTTGGTAAAATACCAACTCATAAGGGGTCACGCGTTGTTCTTCGCGAACGCGGTCAGAAGTCCGCGATCGCATAAGCCTGGGAGATAAAGCTTCGCGATCTCATAAGTCTAGTCGCGATCGCAGAGAGTAATTGTGGTCAGCTGGGAATTTGTGCTTCGTGATCACGATGTGGGTCCCGCGATCGCGATGAGTAAAAGCCTGGGCAGTATAAATTAAAACCCTCCGCGACCTTTGCCCACTTGTCCACCATTTTTGAACGGGAATAGAGCTATTGGAGCTATTTTGAAGAGGGAAATCGATTGTTCTTCATTGAGGTAAGGATTTTGGACCCCATAACTCGATTATATGAGATTGAGCACTAAATTAATAATGTTTAATTGGGCAAAATCAGTAGAAAAAGGTGAAATTATGGCTTGAGATTATGAGACATTTTAGGGATAATTTGAGGGGTCAAACGGATTTCGATTTAAGAGTTCTTTATATGTACGGACTCGTGAGATGATGAGGATCGTTTTGGTATAAAGTTTGTTGAGTTCCGAGATGCGGGCCCGGGGGTCGGATTTTGGCTAATTTTGGATTTATGTATAAAGTTGATATTTTTCAATTGGAATGAATTTCCTTAGCATAATTTGATGTGAAAAATCTGAACTTAGTAGATTTGGAGCACTCAGAGGTTGATTCGAGGGAAAAGCGTGTTGCGGAATAGCTTTTTTGGCTAGTTTGAGGTATTTAATGTCTTTAAACCCTGTCCTGAAGGTATGAAACCCCAGACTTTACATCCTTTCACGGTCTTGGAGTCACGCACACACTGGATGACGAGTGTGGGGTGTGCACGAATAGGAAATTTGGAAAAATATTCCTCTTTAGGCAACTATCGAGTTGCGAAACTGCTTTTAAAGCATATGTTTTATAATATTACTATGTTTTGATATGTTTGGGATGTAGGCCATGTTTGGGGCCTAGTGTCGATCTGTTTTAATCCCTTGGGGGCTCTTTTACTAATATTCCTCACTTATTATATTATGATTTTACACTGAGTCTTTCTTGAGAACTTGTCTTGACATTCTGAGTTACTGATATCGTTTCTTGAAATGAAATGTTGTTTTCGGTCGAGAACCCTGTTTATTTATGGCCCGAGTGGCATGTTGAGAGTGTCTGACTGAGAGAGGCCGAGGGACAATATTGTGAGGATGTTATGATATGAGAGAGGTCGAGAGCCTGAGTGATTGATGCCATGAATTGGCTTGTTTATAGCGTTTGGGCTGCAGGAGCCCCTCCGGAGTCTGTACACACCCCCAGTGAGCGCAGGTACCTACTGAGTGCGAGTGATGAGTGATTGGGAGGTTGGAGTGACTGTTACTGAGTGATGGTGAGGTGCTGAGGGAATATTATGAGTGATGATTATGGCCCGAGGGGCAGTTTTATGATGATATTTTACTGAGTTTTAATTATGATTCGTTTCATCTTTCAAACTGATATTTTTGGGAGTTTTACTGAGAAATATTGGAATAATACTTGTTTCAAAGAATTTTTACAGAAGCTGGTTCTCGAACTTATGTACACTTTATTGAGACTTGGCATTTTACTGTTTTGTGGATTGGTATATTTGCTGTTGTATATTTCTTATTCTTTAGACTGTGATTTATTTTCATTACTACTGAGTTGGCGTACTCATCATTACTCCCTACACCTCTGTGTGTAGATCCAGGTACTAGTTTTGAGCAGTAGTCATCCGAGTTCGTTATCGTCAACTTTCGGGATTTCGAGGTAGCCGTCCAACGTCCACAACTTCTCCATTTCCCTTCCTTTATTAGTATTAAGTATTTTGTTCTGAGACATTGTTTTATGACATTAGCAGTATTGTCCTTATTCTTAGATGCTCGTGATCAGTTGACTCCAGTTACTGTTAGATTTTATTATGCTTTGTTAAAGAGTTAGAAGAATTTTTATACTCAGTTTTCTGGTTATTATTAATTTTTGAAAAATTATATTAAAAGAAATGTGTAGTTATGTGATAGTGGCTTGCCTAGTTCCACGATAGGCACCATCACGACCAGTTAGGATTTGGTGTCGTGACAAGTTGGTATCAGAGCTCTAGGTTACATAGGACTCAACGGTCATGAGCTGATTTAGTAGAGTCTTATGGATGGGTAGGGAGATGTCTGTACTTATCTTCGAGAGACTACATAACTCTTAGGAAAAATATCATTTTCTTGAACTCTGTCGTGCCATTCTATTGATTGTGGAAATCTAAACTCCTGTTATTTCACTCTCTCACAGATGGTGAGGACACGTGCTACGGATCAGGGTGACAAGACACCAGCCAGACCCACGTGGGGTCGAGGCCGTGGTGGAGTTAGGGGACCATCCCGTGTAGCCGTCACGACGGTACTACAGGATCCCCCTATTATTCAGAATTAGGTTCCCACCGAGGGTGCTCCAGCGGGACAGGTTCAGGCACCGACAGTGCCTATTGTCATTCCGGGTCTTCAGGAGACCCTGGCTCAGATCTTGACACTATGCACCAGTTTGGCTCAAACAGTTAATGTCTACTACTGCCACATCTCAGGCCGGGGGAGGCACTCAGACTCCAGTTGCCCGGACACCTGAGTAGGCTGTACAGGGTATTCAGGCACTGGGGGCAGTCCCAGCGTAGCCGGTTGCCCAAGTTCAGGAGCCCGAGGATGAGCAACGTAGGCTGGAGAGGTTTAGTAGACTTCAGCCTCCGACTTTCAGCGGCACAAAGGGTGAGGATGCCCAAGGTTTTCTGGATAAGTGCCAAAGGATACTCCGTAGTGCTGGTATTCTGGAGACTAGTAGGGTCTCATTTGCTACATTTCAGTTTGCTGGTGCTGCTTTCACTTAGTGGGAGGAATTTGAGAGGCGTAGGCCGGTTGGTTCAGCACCCCTTACTTGGCAGCAGTTCTCCACGATCGTTTTTGAGAAGTATGTTCCTCATCCCACAGAGAGGAGCAACGCAGGTAGTTTGAGCAACTGCGTCAGGGAGAGTTGTTAGTTACACAATACGAGCTGCGATTTTTTGAGTTGGCTAGACATGCTTATGAGCTAGTCCCTACTGATAGGGAGAGGATCAGGAGGTTTGTAGATGGTCTCACGTATCAGCTTCGGATCTTGATTACCAGGGAGAGAGTGTCTGGAGCTACATTCGAGCAGGTTGTTGACATAGCTCGGGACATTGAGTGGGTTCATAGGTAGAAGCGTGAGGAGAGGGAGGCCAAGATGCCTCGGGGATCAGGTAGCTTCAGTGGTGCCCCTTCCAAAGGTTAATTTCAGCACAACAAAGGTCGTCCATTTAGACCTCCTCGGCCAGCTCACCCAACTTATAATGGCGCATTTTTGGGGCAGGGTCCTCGCAGCTCTCATCCGGGGCGTTCATCTTTTAGTGCCCTTCCAGCTCAGAGTTTCTCCAGAGCATCATCATTCCAGGGTTCTTCTATGTATGGTTCACCCGGTGGTTATCATGGTTGAAGGGGTTCTCTTCAGTCCTCATCTCCAGCTCCAGGTAGTTGTTTTTAGTGTGGAGAGTTTAGACATGGTTGGAGACAGTGTCCTTGTCGCTCTAGTAGTTCATCTCATCAAAGGGTTCAACCCTCTACTTCAGCCCCGATCACTTCACCACCAACCCAGACAACTAGGGGTGGTGGTCAGGCAGCTAGAGACTTCCCTAGAGGGGGAGGTCGAGCGGGTGGAGGCCAGCCATATATCTATGCACTTCCGGCTAGGCCTGATGCTATAGCGTCCGATGCGGTGATTACAGGTACTATCTCATTTTGTCACAGTGATGCTTTGGATTTATTTGACCCTGGTTCCAAATACTATTAAGTTTCATCGTATTTTGCTCAATTGCTAAATATGCCCCGTGAGTCTTTAGTTATGTCTGTTCATGTTTCGACTCTGGTGGGCGATACTATTACTGTGGACGGTGTGTACCGGTCGTGTGTTATATCTATAGGGGGTCTGGAGACCCGAGTAGAATTGATGTTACTGAGTATAGTTGATGTTGATGTGATACCGGGCATGGATTGGTTATCCCCATATCATGCTATTATTGATTGTCAAGCTAAGACCGTGACCTTGGCGATGCCCGGAGTTCCGAGAGTTGAGTGGAGAGGGTCTATAGAGCAAGTTCCTAGAAGAGTGATTTCTTATTTGAAGGCTCAGCGTATGGTTGAGAAAGGATGTGAATCGTATCTTGCTTTTGTGAGAGATGTTAATAGTGAGACTCCTTCTGTTGATTCTGTTCCTGTGGTCCGTGATTTTCCGGACGTATTTCCTACAGACCTGCCAGGCATGCCACCTGACAGGGATGTTGATTTTGTTATTGACTTGGTTCCAGGCACTCAGCCTATCTCTACTCCACCTTATCGTATGGCACCAGTGGAATTGAAAGAATTGAAAGAGCAGCTTCAAGAACTCCTAGATAAGGGGTTCATTCGGCCTAATGTGTCACCTTGGGGTGCACTGGTGTTGTTTGTGAAAAAGAAGGATGGCTCCATGCTCATGTGTATTGATTATAGGCAGCTGAATAAGGTTACGATGAAGAATCGGTATCCTTTGCCCCGTCGTGATGACTTGTTTGACTAGCTTCAGGGAGCTAGAGTGTTCTCTAAGATTGATTTGAGATCCGGGTATCATCAGCTGAAGATTCGGGATTCTGACATTCCGAAGACTGCTTTCAGGACCAGATATGGTCATTATGAGTTTCTGGTCATGTCATTTGGGCTGACCAATGCCCCAGCCGCGTTCATGCAATTGATGAACAACGTGTTTCATCCTTATCTTGATTGTTTCGTCACTGTGTTCATTTATGACATCCTGGTGTATTCTTGTAGCCAGGAGGAGCATGCTCAGCATTCGAGAGTTGTGTTATAAAGGTTGAGGGAGGAGAAGCTTTATGCAAAGTTCTCCAAGTGTGAGTTTTGGCTTGGTTTAGTAGCTTTCTTGGGGCACGTGGTGTCTAGTGAGGGTATTCAGGCTGATCCGAAAAAGATTGAGGCCTAGACCGTCCTCAGCTACAGAGATTAGGAGTTTCCTTGGTTTGGCGGGATATTACCGTCGCTTTGTGGAGGGATTCTCTTCTATTGCTTCGCCTTTGACAAGATTGACCCAGAATGGTGCTCCATTCAGATGTTCTGACGAGTGTGAGGAGAGCTTTCAGAAGCTCAAGTCAGCATTGACAACAACTCTGGTATTGGTTTTACCTACTGGTTCGGGTTCTTATACAGTCTACTATGATACTTCGAGAGTTGGCTTGGGAGCGGTACTGATGCAGGATGGTAAGGTGATTGCCTACGTGTCTAGATAGTTTATGGTGCATGAAAAGAATTATCCAGTGCACGATCTCGAGTTAGCGGCCATTGTTCATGTCTATGGGGTGAAATGTGAGATTTTCACCGATCATCGTAGTCTGCAGTATCTGCTGAAGCAAAAGGACTTGAATTTACGTTAGAGGAGGTGGTTAGAGCTTCTCAAGGATTATGGCCTCACTATTTTGTATCATCCGGGGAAGGCTAATGTAGTGGCCGATGCTTTGAGTCGCAGAGCCGAGAGTTTGGGGAGTCTAGCCTACCTTTCAGCAGCGGAGCGACCTTTAGCACTTGATGTTCAGGCTTTAGCGGGTCAGTTTGTGAGATTGGATTTGTCAGAGCCTCCGCGGGTATTAGCTAGCATGGCTTCCCCGTCTTCTCTTTATGATCAGATTAGAGCACGCCAGTATGATGACCGGCTGTCACGCCCCAAAACTGAGGGACGAGACCGGCGCCTAACCGGATGAACTCGGCCAAGAGAACCTGGATTGCCTTTCCTACCCAATGCATTACCCCGTGATCATAATGTACATTTCATAAGTGAAACAACAAAAATGGAATCAAAGCATGCTTTTACAACATAAGTCCATTTTTCCACTTTTAACATATTCAACATTTAAGCTTCACAAAACATACATTCTAAAATACAACATTCCCGATACGGGATCATGATTACGAATGAGTACGACATCTACCCAAAATACATATATATACAACCCACACAGTGTCTACGGAGCCTCTAAGAGTACGAACAATATACATAGACTTGCCGGCGACAAGGCCCCGGCTATACCTCAAAAGAAGACGACATAAAAAAAATGAGCCAACATGAACTACACACGGCCCCGAGAAGAAGTGGGGCTCACCAAGACTGTTGAGAAGATGGAGGGAAGGCACCACTATCGGCGACCGGAACTACCTGCTATGGAACCACCTACATCCATATAAAAGATGTAGTTCCCCCGGGCAAAAGGGACGTTAGTACCATTGAATAGTACTAGTATGTATGAACAAACCTACTCCAGATAGGATAAACAATAACAGTCAAACATGAGCATAGGCATCATACAATAGTACACTGAAACATGGAAAATCACAACAAGAATTACCACATCGCACATCCCGTTTTTCCATCTTTTGGTTAATGTACTTTTAAATTCCATGTTGTTAATATTATTACTGATCCACCGTGTCGTTGTCAAACGGAGTCCGATCTCTGCCCGATCGGCTAAGCCATCCTAAATGAGGTCCGACTTTCAATCACATCACATATAACCACCGTGTCTTGTTCTAACAGAGTCCGATCTCTGCCCGAATTGGCTAGGCTAACGCCGTGGCTCGTGCACAGCACACGGAGTCCGATCTTTGCCCGATCGCCTAGGCCATCTCAACTGAAATAGTGAGGACAATAATCATCATCATATCATAATCATATCACAACATCAAGTCATCCATGTGTACGACATGGAGTCCGATCCCAGCCAGATCGGATAGGCCTTCTCACCCCTAGGACATTCTCCTGGTACAATTATGGATATTTTAGATCACTTACATCATTTTAACCTTTTTGATCCCCAACACACATTGTTCTTTGATTCATCTTTCATATCGTTAGAATCCTCTGATTCACATTTCACAACAATTCATCCTTTAATCCATATTCCATAACCATCCAATCCATTAATTCATGTTTCACAATTTACAAATCCATTGTTTCGTGTTTCATAACAGTTCAACCTCATGTTTCACATTTCACATCATTACCATATCCTTACTTATATTCCATAACAATCCGCCTTTACATTCTTCACACCCATCATATAATAGGAGCACACACACAACAAGGAAGAACATGATGATCAATATTTATACATTCCACTAGCAAGACATCATAGTGGTAGCATATAGCAACATGGAAAAAAGAATACCTCAATTAATCACATAGAGCACATAATGTCCATAGAAGGTCAATAAGAGAGTCATACCCGGAAAATGACCACAACGGGTTTATCCTATGAGGATTAGAGTTAGCCATACATACCTCGAGTTGGAATTCCCCTTTAGTTTCTATCCCAAATCACCGGACCTTCTAACGCCTTCAATCTAATTTACAATGTGACACATTCAAACTTAGAGTTACGAATCTTGAACTCATTTGGGCATTTTATCAAATACCATGTGATCCTTTAAATTAACTAGCCTTTTTTTTGTGAAAAATTGCCCTAGCCTACTTCCCTTTGCTAGATTATGGTAGATTATTCACATGCATGCAAGGTTTTAACTTTCCTCTTCAAGAACCAACCTATGTGTGTTCTATTCTAACTAAAATCTGAGAATTTGGGAAATGGGGTGAAGGCTTACCTCTTATTGTGAAGACGATGATGACTACTCGATTAATTCCAAGCTTTCGTAGAGATAGAGGACCAAATTTGGGGAAGATTGAGGACCTCTGTCACTAGAACCTACTCTCACTTCTCTCTATTTTGGTTAGATAGTCGTTAAAAATGAAGGGGAGGGGTGTTTTATTAAATTGGGGGTCACGTTTTAAAATTAGAAATTAGAAGCCCCGAAGCAGGTATGTGATCAGGAATGCGATCGCATTCCCATTATGCGGTCCGCATACCTGTTGCATAAGTGGCCTTCAGCTGGGCTAAAAAGTGAAGTAGATTGCCCAGGTATGCGACCACTATGCGGTCCGCCTACCTGTTATGTGATCACATAGTGCGTCGCATAACTCCCTCCTCAAAAATCAAGGCACAAGAATGCGAATACTATGTGGCCCGCATTTGAGAAATGTGATCGCATTCTGGGCCGCATACGTGTCCCCAAAATGGACAGCAAACTGTCCAAGTATTCGACCACTATGCGGTCCGCAGACTTGATCTGCGATCGCATAGTGGACCGCAGACCTGTGCAAATCTGGAAAATTATATCTTTTAAGTCATGGGGTACTTTTTACTCCAAGAAGGGTGCGTTTTAAGAATTACTACTGTTATAACAGCATGGGGACCTATCCGGGAATCACCTTTAGTTAAGAAAATTTACGGTTCTTTACATCCTCCCCCACTTAAAATCATTCATCCTCGAATGAGGATTTGGGGAGTCACTTGGGTCAGAAAACACAAAGATACCAGCCCCCAATTTTCACTGACTTCGATATTTCCTAAAAGTTTCGCTAGAGTTTCCTTTGTAATTAGGCCTATACACCTTCCAGAGAGCACCCGAAACATAATTCAACATGTCCCACATAGTTCAGTTAACATAACAAATGGCACAAAATTTGGTTATTTCAATGAATTGCACATAATTCAACTAACATAATACATACAAATATGGCACAAAGTTGAGAAGTCATAAGAGAAGGGGGGATTAGGGGAGTGGGGTGGTTTTACACAAGATATGACACAAAACTTAGAGATGACCACTTTCATAAACAACTACCTGACTTATTCAAACAAGCGAGGGTATTTCTCTTTCATTCATTTTCCGATTCCCATGTGGCTTCCCCGGCTAGTTGACTCCGCCATAACACTTTAACCGAAGAAATCTCCTTATTTTTCAACTTACGAACTTTCCTATCAAGAATAGCGACGGGAACCTCTTCATATGACAACTCTTCATTGACCTCAACAGTCTCGACCGGTATGATGGCAGACGGATCTCCAATTACTTTCTTCAACATGGACACATGAAACACCGGGCGCACTAATGACATCTCAGGGGGAAGCTCCAGCCTATACGCTACATGTCCTATCCTTTGGGAGATCCTATACGGTCCGATCAACTTTCCCTTCTTTCCAAACCGCATGACTCCCTTCATGGGAAATGCCTTCAAGAATACCAAATCATCTACTTGAAACTCCAAATCCCTACGACGATTGTCTGAATAAGCTTTCTGACGACTCTGAGAAGTTTTCAACCTCTCCGAAATGACTCTAACCTTCTCCATTGCTTGATGGACAAGATCCGGTCCTAGCAATTATGCCTCTCCAACCTCGAACAACCCAATTGTAGACCTACACCTTCTTCCGTACAATGCCTCAAATGGGACCATCTGAATACTAGCGTGGAAACTGTTATTGTAAGCAAACTCTATAAGCGGCAAGTGATCATCCCAGCTACCCTTAAAATCAAGTACACAAGCTCGTAACAAAATTTCAAGCGTGTGAATAGTCTGCTCTGCTTGCCCATCAGTCTGCGGGTGGAATGTTGTGCTGAGATTTACCTGCGTACCCAAACCTTGCTGAAATTTCTTCCAAAAGATAGTTATGAACTGGGGCCCTCGATCCGAGATAATAGATACTGGAGTGCCATGGAGCCTGACTATTTCTTTGATATAAAATTGAGCGTATTGCTCTGCAGTATCGGTAGACTTTACTGGCAAGAAATGCGCTGACTTCGTGAGGCGATCCACTATCACCCAAATTGAGTCGAACTTATGCGGAGTGCGGGGTAACCATACCACAAAGTCCATATTGATCGTCTCCCATTTCCATGTTGGTATTTCCATAAGTTGTGCCAACCCACCAGGCCTTTGATGCTCAGCCTTCACTTGCTGACAATTCGGACACCTAGCCACAAAGTCCGCCACACCCCTCTTCATACCATTCCACCAATAAATCTCCTTGAGATCGTGATACATTTTCGTAGAACCTGGGTGTACGGAATACCTAGAATTGTGAGCCTCTGCCATTACTCTCTCCCGTCCACATCCGGAACTCATAGCCTCCCTTGGCACCGCAAAACACCGTCATTACTGCCGAGTGAAAATGTTGTAGTCTTGTGATTCAGAATCGCCTCTCTCAATTGTGCCAATGATGGTTCCCTGATTTGCTTTTCCTTGACTTCCGCTACAAGTGAAGACTCCGTTCCATTACATACCACGACATCCCCTTCATCTGAGGCCGAAAGACAGATCCCTAGACTGGCCAACTGATAAACCTCCCGAGCCAAAGGCCTCTGACCTGCTTCCAAATGAGCCAAGCTACCCATGGATTTCCGACTAAGAGCGTCGACCACCACATTCGCCCTTCCTGGATGGTACAATATATTCATATCATAATCCTTGAGCAATTCCAACCATCTCCGCTGCCTGAAGTTCAATTCCTTTTGCTTGAATAAATACTGAAGACTCTTGTGATCTGTGAACACGTCCACATGGACCCCAAAAAGATAATGCTGCCAGATTTTTAATGCAAACACAACTACTGCGAGCTCAAAATCATGCGTCGGATAATTCTTCTCGTGATTATTGAGCTGTCTAGAAGTATACACTATTACCTTACCACATTGCATCAACACACACCCCAAACCAACCCTTGAAGCATCATAGTACACCACAAACCCCTTTGTACCTTCTGGCAAGGTCAATACCGGTGCCGAAATCAATCTTGAATTCAATTCATGGAAGCCCTTTTCACAAGCATCGGACCACTGGAACTTACGCGCTTTCTGCGTCAACTTAGTCAATGGGGAGGCGAGAGTAGAAAATCCTTCCACGAACCTCCGATAATACCCGGCTAAACCCAAGAAACTATGAATCTCTGTTGGGCTCGTTAGTCTAGGACAATCCTTCACTGCTACGATCTTTTGGGGATCAACCCGAATCCCTTCCCTGGAAACAACATGGCTTAAAAAGGTGACTGATTCTAGACAAAACTCACATTTTGAAAACTTTGCATACAACTGGTGCTGATGAAGGGTCTGCAAAATTGCCCTGAGGTGATTAGCATGGTCTTCCTAACTTCGCGAATAAACAAGGATATCGTCGATGAAAACTCTCACGAAAGAGTCAAGAAAAAATTTGAAAACCCTATTCATAAGATCCATAAAAGGTGCTGGGGCGTTGGTTAGCCCAAAAGACATTACCAAGAATTTGAAGTGGCAGTCTTAGGAATATCCTGCTCCCTGATCTTTAACTGGTGATACCCGGACCGTAAATCAATCTTTGAGAAGAACCTAGCACCTTGCAATTGGTCGAACAAATCATCTATCCGAGGCAATGGTTACTTGTTTTTTATGGTGACCTCGTTGAGTTGCCGATAATCAATACACATTCAAGGCGATCCATCTTTCTTTCTGACAAAAAGAACCGATGCGCCCCAAGGCGACACACTAGGCCTAATGAAACCCTTTTCTAGAAGATCCCTCAATTGCTCTTTTAACTCTCTCAATTCTGATGGCGCAATACGGTATGGTTGAATAGATATTGGCTGCGTATCTGGCAATACATCAATCCCGAAGTCGACCTCTCTATCTGGTGGAATCCCAGGAAGCTCATCCGAATAACCTCAAGGAACTCATTCACGACAAGCACGAACTCGGGAGCAGACACCTCCGAAGTGGTGTCCGCAACCCGGACCAAATGGTATAAGCACCCTTTTCTGATCATCTTTGAGGACGTAAGGTAGTAAATAAACCTACCTCTTGGCACAATATTATTCCCCTCTCACTCGATAACTGGTTCATTAGGAAACTTGAGCCTCATAATTCTAGTTCGGCAATCGAGTTTAGCAAAGCACGAATAGAGCTAATCTATTCCCATAATCACATCAAAATCTACCATTCCCAACTCAATAAGATCGGCCGTGGTATCTCGACCACACACCGTGAGAACACAGTTCCTATAGACTCGCACGACCGTAATAGATTCACCAATCGGAGTCGACATAGAGAACGGCTGATGGAGTTGTTCGGGTTCTATCCCAAAACTCGAAGCAACAAAAGGGGTGACATATGATAAGGAAGACTCAGGATCAATAAGAGCATAAACATCATAAGATTGAACAGTCAGGATACCTGTGACGACATCTGGAGAAGCCTCCGCACTCTGACGACTATCCAAAGCATAGAACCGACTGGATCCTCCCTGACCTCGTGCACCACCCCTAGCTGCACCACGCCCAGCTGGTGCTGAAGGGCCTTGGGCTGGTGGGCGTGCTGAAGATGTAGCAGCTGAAGAATTAGATGGCTAGGCGGCACCCCATGCTGCACCCTGGCCGAATGAAGAGCAGTCTCTATGAATATGACCCCTCACCCCACAACCATATCATACTGGCCGATCCAGATAACAAGGCCTAGTATGAAACCTTTCACACTTGGGGCATGGTCCCCTTTGCTACTTGAACCTCCCACTGGAACGGTCTGGCTGATGGAACCCCCTGCCGCGTTAACTGGCCTCAAAACGACCTCCTTGCTGATGATGATAGTGACGACCTGGTGGCGGGGCACTAGCTGATAACTGAGCATGAGACTGGGATGTTCCTGATGACCCTCTGCCAGGAACTTGTCTCCCTCCTCAAAAAGAACCCCCAAGGTTGTCCGCCGACCGGGCTCTACTACTACTTTCTCCCTCCAACCTTATATTCAATTTCTGAGCCTCCGTAGCCTGGGCAAATCCCATAATCTTCCCATAGCTCATATCTGAATATAGAGCAGCCATAGCAACTTCATTAATAGCCAAGGGACCAAGGCCTTGCATGAACTGACGAACTCTAGCCTCCATAGTTGACACCATATGAATAGCATATTTGGACAAGCGCACGAACTCCATATGGTACTCCCACACACTCATGTTGCCCTTGTTGAAGACCTCAAACTCTGTAGCACGGGCTGAAATAGTCTCGCCGGGCAAGAAATGGTCCATGAAGGCATCTACAAACTCATCCCACCTCGCCGGAGGGCTCCCCTCTCCACGGAAACTCTCCCACATCTCGAACCACAAATATGCCGCTCCCTTTAGACGATAGGAAGCCAACTCAACCCCCTATGTCTTAGTAGCCCTCATAACTCGGAGGGTTTTGCACATCTCATCAATGAATTCATGAGGATCAGCCTCTGGGTCGGTGCTTGTGAACTATGGAGGGGCTAACCGTAGAAACTGGTTGACTCTGGAACCTGAAGAATCCCCTGGCTCTCTAGAGGATGCGGGGAATTATTTGATCTTTGGGCCTGGGAGGTCACTAGCTGGGTCAACATCTGGATAGCTCCCCTGAGGTCCCCATCAGAATACCGGGACCGGAAGCTGGAACTGGAGGTGGGTTAGGAATATCAGCGGGAGGGATTTCAGCACCCTCCGCTGGAACGTGAATAGGAATAGTCTGTCCTGGAGCGGAGGAGTGAGGCTGGTTTATGGTCGGGGAATCATTCGCGCCTGCACCACTTGATGGAGAATTTATGGCCACACTTGGGGTGGCATTGGCCTCCAGGCTGAGTCGAGCTCTCTTCTTGGGTGCCAATTACTGAAAGTTGGAACAATGCACGAGTTAGAGACAACAACCTCACCTTTCAGCACATCGCACGATACACAATGACAATAAATGGTATTTTCCTAAATGTCCTTTCAGCCCCCTAATTATAGATGTGGTCGACAACACACCGATAAGAAGGGCTCTACTAGACACGGCTCCAAGACATCCTAGGACACTTTTAAAACCATAGGCTCTGATACCAAGTTTGTCACGCCAAAAAATCGAGGGACGAAACCGGCGCCTAACCGGATGAACCCGGCCAAGCGGACCTAGATTGCCTTTCCTACCCAACGCATTACCCCATGATCATAATGTACATTTCATAAGTGAAACAACAAAAATGGAATTAAACCATGCTTTTACAACATAAGTCCATTTTTCCTCTTTTAACATTTTCAACACTTAACCTTCCTAAAACATACATTCTAAAATACAACATTCCCGTTACGGGATCATGATTATGAATGAGTACGACAGCTACCCAAAATACATATATATACAACCCACACAGTGTCTACGAAGCCTCTAAGAGTACGAACAATATACATAGACTTGCCGGTGACAAGGTCCCGGCTATACCTCAAAAGAAGACAACATAAACAAAATGAACCAACATGAACTACACACGGCCTCGAGAAGAAGTGGGGCTCACTAAGACTGTTGAGAAGATGGAGGTAAGGAACCACTATCAGCGATCGGAGCTACCTGCTATGGAACCACCTACATCCATATAAAAGATCTAGCGCCCCTGATAAAAGCGACGTTAGTACCATTGAATAGTACTAGTATGTATGAATAAACCTACTCCAGATAGGATAAACAATAACAATCAAACATGAGCAGAGGCATCATACAACACTACAGTGAAACATGGAAAATAACAACAAGAATTAGCACATCCCACATCCCGTTTCACCATCTTTTGGTTAATGTACTTTTAAGTTCCATGTTGTTATTATTATTACTGATCCACCGTGTCATTTTCACACGGAGTCCGATCTATGCCCGTTCGGCTAAGCCATCCTAGGTGAGGTCCGAATTTCAATCACAACACATATAACCACCGTGGCTTGTTCTAACGGAGTCCGATCTTTGCCTGAATCGGCTAGGCAAACACCGTGGCTCGTGCACAGCTCATGGAGTCCGATCTCTTCCCGATCGGCTAGGCCATCTCAACTGAAATAGTGAGGACAATAATCATCATCATATCATAATCATATCACAACATCAAGTCATCCATGTGTACGACATGGAGTCCGATCCCAGCCAGATCGGATAGGCCTTCTCACCCCTAGGACATTCTCCTGGTACAATTATGGATATTTTAGATCACTTACATCATTTTAACCTTTTTGATCCCCAACACACATTGTTCTTTAATTCATCTTTCATATCGTTAGAATCCTTCGATTCACATTTCACAACAGTTCATCCTTTAATCCATATTCCATAACCATCCAATCCATTAATTCATGTTTCACAATTTCCCAATCCATTGTTTCGTGTTTCATAATAGTTCAACCTCATGTTTCACATTTCACATCATTACCATATCCTTACTCATATTCCATACCAATCCGCCTTTACATTCTTCACACACATCATATAATAGGAGCACATAAGGAAGAACATGATGATCAATTTTTATACATTCCACTAGCAAGACATCATAGTGGTAGCATAGAGCAACATGGAAACAAGAATTCCTCAATTAAGCACATAGAGCACATAATGTCCATAGAAGGTCAATAAGAGAGTCATACCCGGAAAATGACCACAACGGGTTTATCATATGAGGATTAGAGTTAGACATACATACCTCGAGTTGGAATTCCCCTTTAATTTCTATCCCAAATCACCGGACCTTCTAACACCTTCAATCTAATTTACAATGTGACACATTCAAACTTAGAGTTATGAATCTTGAACTCATTTGGGAATTTTATCAAATACCATGTGATCCTTTAAATTAGCTAGCCATTTTTAGTGAAAAATTGCCCTAGCCTACTTCCCTTTGCTAGATTATGCTAGATTATTCACATGCATGCAAGGTTTTAACTTTCCTCTTCAAGAACCAACCTATGTGTGTTCTATTCTAACTAAAATCTGAGAATATGAGGAAATGGGGTGAAGGCTTACCTCTTATTGTGAAGACGATGATGACTACTCAATTAATTCCAAGCTTGAGTAGAGATGGAGGACCAAATTTGGGGAAGATGAGGACCTCTGTCACTAGAACCCACTCTCGTTTCTCTCTATTTTGGTCAGATAGTCGTTAAAAATTAAGGGGAGGGGTGTTTTATTAAGCTGGGGGTCGCATTTTAAAATTAGAAATTAGAAGCCCCGAAGCAGGTATGTGGTCAGGAATGCGATCGCATTCCCGTTATCCGGTCCGCATACTTGTCGCATAAGTGGCCTTCAGTTGGGCCAAAAAGAGAAGCATACTGCCCAGGTATGCGACCACTATGCGGTCCGCATACCTGTTATGCGATCGCATAGTGCGTCGCATAACCCTTTCCTCAAAAATCAAGGTGCAAGAATGCGACAACTATGCGGCCCACATTCGAGAAATGCAATCGCATTCTAGGCCGCATAGTTGTCCTCAAAATGGACAGCAAATTGTTCAATTATGCGACCTCTATGCGGTCTGCATACCTGATCTGCGATCGTATAGTGGACCGCAGACCTGCGCAAATCTTGGGACCTATCCGGGCATCACCTTTAGTTAAGAAAATTTATAGGTCTTTACACCGGCACTTGTTAGTTCTTCGGGACAAGGTCCGTCGAGGTGATGCTAGAGATCTTACTATTGGTGATGACGGAGTTATGAGGATGTAGGGCCGGATTTGCGTGCCCAATGGGGATGGGATTCGAGAGTTGATATTAGAAGAGGCCCACAACTCGCGGTATCCATCAATCCGAGTGTCGCAAAGATGTATCAGGATCTGAGACAGCAGTATTGGTGGAGGCGAATGAAGAGAGATATTGTTGAGTATGTAGCATAGTGTCTCAACTGCCATCAGTTCAAGTATGAGCACGAGAGACCAGGCAGATTACTTTAGAGGTTAGATATTCCGGAGTGGAAGTGGGAGCGGATTACTATGGACTTTGTGGTTGGGCTTCCACGGACTTCGAAGGGTTTTGATGTTATTTGGGTCATTGTGGATAGGATGACCAAGTCCGCGCACTTCATTCCTGGCTGTACTACATATACTTCGGAGCGGTTAGCTGGTATTTACATTAGGGAGATTGTCTGATTGCATGGGGTTCCAGTTTCTTTTATTTCTGAAGGGCTACTCAGTTCACGTCTCAGTTTAGGAGGGCCGTACAGAGAGGTATGGGTACTCAGGTAGAGTTTATCAATGCATTTCATCTTCAAACCGACGGGCAGTCGGAGCAGACTATTCCGATTTTAGAGGACATGTTGCGTGCCTGTGTGATTGATTTTGGTGGTTCATGGGATCGATTTTTGCCACTTGCGGAGTTTGCATATAATAATAGCTACCAGTCCAGTATTCAGATGGCCCCGTATGAAGCTTTATATGGTAGGAGGTGTAGATCTCCGGTTGGTTGGTTCGAGCCCGATGAGGCTAGACTATTAGGCACAAATTTGATTTAGGATGCGTTAGAAAAGGTGAAATTGATTCAGGAGCGACTTCGCACGGCGCAGTCTAGGCAGAAGAGTTATGCGGACCGGAAGGTCCGGGATGTGTCTTTTATGGAAGGTGATAAGGTAATGCTGAAGGTATCACCCATGAAGGGTGTTATGAGGTTCGGAAAGAGGGGAAAGCTAAGTTCTCGGTTTATTGGTCCTTTTGAGGTACTTCAGAAGATTGGAGAGGTGTCTTATAGACTTGCCTTGCCACCTTCATCCGGTATTTCATGTGTTGATTCCCTGGAAATATGTTGGTGACCCATCTCATGTTTTAGACTTCAACACATTTCAACTTGAGGGTGATATGTCATATGAGGTAGAGCCAGTAGCAATTTTGGATCGTCAGGTCAGAAAGTTCAGGTCCAAGGATATAGCTTCAGTGAAGGTACAATGGAGATGTCAGCCAGTGGAGGAGTCTACTTAGGATACCGAGCGGGAGATGCAGAGCAGATATCCTCACTTGTTTGAGACTCCAGGTATGTTTCTAGACTCGTTCGAGGACGAACGTTCGTTTAAGAAGGGGAGAATGTAACGACCCGGTCGGTCGTTACGTAGAATCTGCATTATATTTACTGTTACTACCTTGTCATAGGTTGGGTATACTTTTTATGATGTGTTAGAGTCAGTTGGCTCGGGTTCAAAATGGTTATAGTGAGAATTGAGTCATTTAGTCTCTAAAATTAGCTTTATAGTTGGAAAAGTCATATGAGAGTTGACTTATTGGTAAACGACCTCGGAATGCGGATTTTATGGTTCGGATAGCTTTGTTAGGTGATTTGGGACCTAGGAGTGTGTCCGGAATATTTTTGTGATGTCCGGTGTAGAATTAGGCTTGAATTGGCGAAAGTTAGTTTTTGTTGATTTCCAGTCGGCAGTGGAAAATAGGTTATCGGGGTCGGAATGGAATTTCGGAAGTTGGAACAGGTTCGTAATATCATTTTGGATATGTCTGCAAAATTTCAGGTCAATCAGATGTGTTTTTGATAGTTTCGGCATCGTTGGTCGAATTTAGAAATTTCAAAGTTCATAGGCATGAATTCAATGTGATTTTGGTGTTTTTGTGTTGTTGTTGGTGTTTCGAAGGCTCGACTAAGCTTGAATGATGTTATGGGATATGTTGGTAGGTTTGGTTGAGGTCCCGATGGCCTTGGGTGTATCTCGAATGCTCAAACGAGCACTTTTGGACTTAGGAATAATGCTGGTTTTCTAGTGTCAGTGCAACAAGAATTTGTTCATCGCGATCAAGAGGAACGGTCCGCGATCGCGTAGGGTTTCATGAGTCCAGGAAGAAGTTGTACAATGCAATCATGGAGAATAGGGTGCGATCGCATAGCATTGAGGGTTTGTTCATCGCGAACGCGTGGGGTTAGTCACGATCGCGTAAGGTTAGCAGGTCAAGTCTGGGGGCCACGCATTGTTCTTCACGAACGCGGTCAGAGGTCCGCAATCACATAAGCCTGGGAGATAAAGCTTCGCGATTGCATAGGTCAAGTCGCGATCGCGGAGAGTAATTTTGGTCAGCTGGGAATATGTGCTTCGCGATCGCGATGTGGGTCCCTCAATCGCGATGAGTAAAAAGCCTTGGCTGTATAAATTAAAACCATCCGCGTCCTTTCCCCACTTTTCCACCATTTTTAACGGGAATAGAGCTTTTGCAGCAATTTCGAAGAGGGAAATCGATTGTTCATCATTGAGATAAGGATTTTGGACCCCATAACTCGATTATATGTGACAGAGGACTAAATTAACAGTGTTTAATTGGGAAAAATCAGTAGAAAAAGGTGAAATTAGGGCTTGAGATTATGAGACCTTTTTGGGATGATTTGAGGGGTCAAACGGACTTCGATTTTAGAGTTCTTTATATGTGCGGACTCGTGAGATTATGAGGATTGTTTTGGTATAAAGTTTGTCGAATTCCGAGACGCGGGCCCGGGGGTCGGGTTTTGGCTAATTTCGGGTTTTGTGGATAAAGTTGGTATTTTTTAATTAAAATTCATTCCCTTAGCATAATTTGATGTGAAAAATCTGAACTTGGTAGATTTGGAGCACTCGGAGGTTGATTAGAGGGGCAAGCGTGTTGCGGAATAGCTTTTCGGGC
The DNA here is from genome assembly GCA_005239495.1 of Nicotiana undulata. Lineage (NCBI taxonomy): Eukaryota > Viridiplantae > Streptophyta > Magnoliopsida > Solanales > Solanaceae > Nicotiana > Nicotiana undulata. Next base: position 75,895 of record ML263338.1, on the reverse strand, counting down.
TAGTTTGAGGTAAGTAATGTCTTTAAATCCTGTCTAGAGGGTATGAAACCCCCGGACTTTACATCCTTTCATGGTTTTGGACACACACTGGATGATGAGTGTGGGGCGTGCACGAATTGGAAATTTGGAAAAATGTTCCTTTTTAGGCAACTATCGAGTTGCGAAACTGCTTTTAAAGCATATGTTTTATAGTATTACTATGTTTTGATATGTTTGGGATGTAAGCCATGTTTGGGGCCTAGTGCCGATCTGTTTTAACCCCTTGGGGGATATTTTACTGATATTCCTCACTTATTATATTATGATTTTACACTCAGTATTTCTTGAGAAATTGTCTTGACACTCTAAGTTACTGATATCGTTTCTAGAAATGAAATATTGTTTTGGGTCGACAACCCTATTTATTTATGGCCCGAGTGGCATGTTGAGAGTGTCTGACTGAGTGAGGTCGAGGGACAATATTTTGAGGATGTTATGATATGAGAGAGGTCGAGAGCCTGAGTGATTGATGCCATGAATTGGCTTGTTTATAGAGCTTGGGCTGCAGGAGCCACTCCGGAGTCTATACACACCCCCAGTAAGGGCAGGTACCTACTGAGTGCGAGTGTCGAGTGACGAGTGATGAGTGAATGGGAGGTTGGAGTGGCTGTGAGGTGCTGAGTGACTGCTACTGAGTTATGGTGAGGTGCTGAGGGAATATTATGAGTGATGATTATGGCCCGAGGGGCAGTTTTATAATGATATTTTACGGAGTTTTGATTATGATTAGTTTCATCTTTCAAACTGATATTTTTTGGAGTTTTACTGAGAAATATTGGAAATTATACTTGTTTAATTTTTTTTTTACGGAAACTAGTTTTCGAACTTATGTACTTTTTATTGAAACTTGGCATTTTACTGTTTTGTCGATTGGTGTATTTGTTGCTGTGTGTTTCTTATTCTTCAGACTGTGATTTATTTTCATTATTAATGAGTTGGCGTACTCATCATTACTCACTGCACCTGTGTGTGCAGATCCATGTACTTGTTCGGAGCAGTAGTCATCCGAGTTCGTTATCGTCATCTTTCGGGATTTCGAGATAGCTGTCCAGCGTCCATACTTTCTCCATTTCCCTTCCTTTATTAGTATTTAGTATTTTGTTCTGAGACATTGTTTTATGACATTAACAATATTTTCCTTATTCTTAGATAGTCGTGATCAGTTGACTCAAGTTCTGGGGAAGGGTTTTAGACTGTTAGATTTTATTATGCTTTGTTAAAGACTTAGAGGAATTTTTATACTCAGTTTGCTGGTTATTATCGATTTTTGAGAAATTATATTAAAAGAAATGTGTAGTTATGTGATAGTGGCTTGCCTAGTTCCACGATAGGCGCCATCACGACCAATTAGGATTTGGGGTCGTGACAATACAATATATAGATTTATATTTTTCTATATTTACGGAGATGAGAGAAATACTTTTATTTTTTATGAAATTATCATGTGTTAATTTTCATAATGAAACAATACAAAAATTATAACAAATAATGCTTAAGACAATCTATTGATAGTTAAAAACTTATCATGGAAGAATAAAGTTCAAACCATATAGATTATATTATCACATCAATTAAGTATATAAGTTATAGCCTCCTAGTACAGTAGGAACAAATCTCATTAATTAAATTAACTTTTGAGGTTTAACAAGCTATATTTTTTAAAATTACTTTTGAATATGAAAATAGTTTGAAATTGCCTTCAAATAGTATGGATAGATGAAACTGTCACGACCCCAAATCCTAACAGGTCATGATGGCGCCTATCGTGGAACTAGGCTAGCAAAACATCACATAACTACACATTTATTTTAGTAAAGTTTCTAAAATTATTAATAACCAGCATAATTGTATTGGTAAAAAAAAGAGTCTTACACGTAAGCTAACTCTTGACAACTCAGCCAGATACGTGGATCAAGGAAAACGTGACAGCTGGTTATGATTCTATAAAGAGGAACAGAACAAAGAGACACGGTTAAATAAACCTTTGAGTTCATCAGCTTCAGGGAACTCAACCTAATCAAAACGAGGAAGAGACACAGTCAGAGTGAATCCAGATAAAGCTACGGGTAAATTCGAAAATCCTCAATTAATGACCTATATGTTATGTAACTTTCACATAACAGTTACGGTTACCCTATGTAACGCCTCATTAATGTAATAATTAGTCATTAATGAGCAGTCATTGCAAGAATCAAACGTTATATCAAGAAACCCCCTATATAAAGGAAGGGAATGTCACTTGTAACGGGCATCTGAACTTCGAATACAACCTACTTTACTTTTCCTCATATCATACTATTTCTTTTACTTATTCTTCCTTATTTAATATAATTTCTTTGATTATCAGTAACCCGCGTTCATCCTAAAAATAGCTTTGGTCAAAGGATCTAATTCTTTGGTTAAACAAATTGGTTCCGTTACCCGGAATCTGATAATCTTTGTTCACTTTTCTATTGATATCCTCTAAAACGATGTCGATATCCAACGGCAACAACCTACAGAGGAATGGAACCCCAGTTCCATCACCTCAAGGAACCCCTCGTGGTTCAAGGGAACCATCCCCAGAAAGATCTGACAACAACCACACTAATAATGAGGGAACGGTAGAACAAGATCGAATAAAGCTTTGCAAGAATTTGCAACGGGACTACCAGAAGCACCACCTGCATCACTGACACCACCTCCAAACAATACAGTCACCGGGGAAAATCCTCAGTCTGGATTGATAAACTCGGCAAGGGGTGACACCCCTAATGAATCTCTCAAAGCGAGACCAGGTTTGACTAACAACTCTGAATTACAAAATTTACTACTAACCATGCAGAAACAGATGAAGGAACAGAACGATCGAATCAAGCAAATTTCTGGAGTACCTCCTATTATCAAAGGCATTGATGTTGATAGGTATTCTCAACAACCTTGGAAGTCAAGTGCAACACTCTTGCCTATACCCAAGAAGTTTAATATGCCTGACGTTCCCAAATATGATGGAACAACTGACCCACGTGACCATGTGACCGCTTTCACTACTGGAGTAAAGGGCAATGACTTAACAAAACATGAGATTGAATCAGTCCTTGTCAAAACATTTGGAGAAACACTCACCAAAGGAGCCCTTACCTGGTATTCTCTTCTCCTTGAAAATTCTATTGACTCTTTTGCAGAGCTTGCAGATTAATTTATAAAAGCACACTCTGGTGCACAAAATGTTGAGAAATGAATGGAAGACATATTCAAAATAAAGGAAGGAGACACGGAACTACTCCGCGAATTTGTAGACATGTTCCAACGAGAAAGAATGCAATTACCCAGGGTGCCTGATAATTGGGCAGCCATGGCATTTGCAAGTAACCTAAATGATAAAAGCTCGGAAGCCACGAGACGACTCAAGGAAAGTCTAAGAGAATTCCCAGCTACCACGTGGAATGATGTATATAACAGGTATAGAACTAAACTCAGAATATAAGAAGATATCATTGCCCGTTCGAGAGATGAAGATCATTCCCAATCCAGACGTCCTGATACAGACATGAGATCAGGTAAATATAGGTACGATCCTTATTTAGGACCCTCGGGATGTGAAACTGGTCCCAGGTTCGAAAACACAATGTCAGAATATAGACCACCAGGAAGACACATGGGCTCATCCTCATCTAGATCTAAAAAAGATCGAGATGAACGACGTAGAGGTAATGCCCGAATTGGGGATCATACCTTTAATATAAGTACTCCTGAACTTGTTTCAATATTAAGAAATATGGGAGTTAAAGTTAAATGGCCCAAAAAGATGCGATCAAATCCAAATAAAAGGAACCCGGATTTCTGGTGTGAATTCCATAACGATCATGGGCACAGGACTGCGGATTGCATATTTTTACAAGGTGAAATAGAACATTTATTGAAACAGGGCTATTTAATAGAATTGTTTAGTGTTAAAGGTAAACATGCATATATGAAGAACATGCAAGAGCCCCTATAGCCTCCTTCTCCAAAGCGAACCGTCAATGTGATACATGGAGGAGATAAGTAAACGGAATAGTTTTCCAATTATCATCAAAGGTCACAATTACCCACAGAAAGCGGGCTCGAGAAGATCCAACCAAAGATGAAATAACCTTTGACGACATAGATTTTGGTAGACTAATGCTTCCCCATAATGATGCCCGGGTAATATCCCTACTCATTCATGACACTAACGTTAAAAGAGTGTTGATTGATCCATGTAGTTCAGTTAATATCATCTTGTTAAGAGTTGTGGAAGAAATGCTCATGGGAAATCAGGTGATCCCAAAGGCACGAGCCATATCAGGGTTTGATAACTCTACGGTGATAACCAAAGGAGAAATTGAACTTAGCACTTACGCTGAGAGAATAACTAAGAACACCAAATTCCAAGTCATTGATACTAACATGGCTTATAATGTGATTACGGGAAGGCCTTGGATCCATGACATGAAAGCAGTACCATCCACCTTACATCAGGTAATCAAATTCCCCTTAGAATGGGGAATCAGACAAATTAGAGGTGATCAACAGACCTCAAGAAATATAAATTCCGTAACACTTTATAACAAAAAAGGGACGGAAGAACCAGAAGATAGAGAAATCTTTCAAGAAGATGTCACCGGCCAAACATGTATGGAAAATACTATTAACCAAATAGGTATGAAAGAAATAACTATGCAAACAAGTACGGGAAGAGATACCCACGAAAAGGTGGATCCAGTCACCACGGGAGATGCGTCGGACCATATAGATATGGACTCTAGACCGAATGTCATTCATGAACCGGAAGAAGACGAACACCTCAAAACAACTACGGAAGAGCTTGAAGCTGTTCCATCATTTGTAAGAAAACCTGAATAGAAGGTGTATGTAGGCACGAGGCTGAGTCCCAATCTAAAAGGTAAGTTAATTGATTATTTAAAAGCTAACAGAGATTGCTTTGCGTGGTCCCACTCAGATATGACAGATATTCCACCCGAAGTGATGACTCATAAACTAAATGAAGATCCATCCTTCGTACCTATTAAGAAGAAGAAAAGAAAGCAAGGACCATTTAAGAATCAAGTAATTGACGAAGAGGTACAAAAACTCTTGAAAATTGGTTCGATACGAGAGGTAACGTACCCTAACTGGTTAGCTAACACTGTGGTGGTACCTAATAATAATGGCAAATGGAGGGTATGTGTAGATTATACTGATTTAAATAAAGCATGCCCCAAAGATTCATTCCCATTACCGCATATAGATCAAACGATTGATGCTACCGCAGGTCATGAATTATTAAGCTTTCTAGACGCATACTCTGGTTATAATCAAATTAAAATGGATCCCTCAGACGAGGAAAAACCTCCTTCATTACGAACAGGGGGACTTAATGCTATAAAGTCATGCCTTTTGGCATAAAAAATGCTTGAGCAACCTATCAAAGGCTAGTGACTAAAATGTTCCAAGAACATCTGGGAAAAACGATGGAAGTTTACATTGATGATATGTTGGTAAAATCAACATGGGCGGAAGACCACTTCCAGCACCTCTCTATTACTTTTGACATTTTACGCAGGTATAACATGAAGTTGAATCCAGAAAAATGCACTTTTGGAGTACAGTCAGGTAAATATTTAGGTTTCCTTGAATCAAACAGAGGAATAGAGGTAAATCCCGCTCAAATTAAAGCTATATAAGAAATACCTGATATACTAACAAACAAAAAAGAAGTTCAAAGACTGACAGGAAGAATAACGACTTTGGGAAGATTTATTTCTGTAACGACCCAGCCGGTTGTTTTGCGTATTAAGATCTCGTTTCCTTAAATGAAACCTTCCACAACGGCTATTCGTGCTTTATGACTCACGGGAGCGGGTGGTTCGGGATTTGGGAATGAATTGGATGGTTTAGGAACACTTGGTTCCTTAAGGTTGGCCTATTTGGCCAAGTTTGACTTCGGTCAACATTTTGAGCAAACGACCTCGGAATCGAGTTCTGACAGCTCCAGTAGCTCCGTATGATGATTTCAGACTTGGGCGTATGTTCGGATCGGGTTTCTGATGACCCAGGAATGTTTCAGCGCCCGAAATGGAAATCAGGATTTCCTTAAGTTTATAATTTGCCCTGGAACGGGACTTCATGCTATAGGGGTCTGAATGGAATTCCGGGACCGGAAATAGTTCTGTATAGTCATTTATGACTTGTCTAAAAAATTTGGGGTCATTCCGAGTTGTATAGACATGTTCGGCGTAATGAAGTGGATTCTAGAATTCTTAAGTTCTTAAGTTTGGTTAATTTGGTTTTGGGGTTTAATTCTGAGTTCCGTTGTTGTTTTTCATGTTCTGGAAGTTTGAGCGAGTCCGTATCATGAATACAGACTTGCTGGTGCTTTTGGACGGGGTCCCGAGGGGCTCAGGGGTGTTTTAGACCCCCGAGAGCTAAGTTAGACAAACCAGAAAATTCCTGTCTGGTTTCCTTCTCTGCGATCGCAGAGAGATGATTGCGATCGCAGAGAGGGATTTCTTTTTGGCTAATTTTTGTTCTCTGCGATCGCAGACATCACCCTGCGATCGCGTAAGTCACTTCCCCCACTCACTGCGATTGCAGACCTCACTCCCCATTCTCTGCGATCGCAGGCCCCATCTATGCGATCACATAGTGTCGTTTGGGGACCATGACTATTTGTTCTTCGCAGTCGCAGACCTCCAGCCGCGATCTCAATGGTCTGGCAGCTTGGTCTCTGCGATCCCAGGCCTGATTCTGCGATCGCAGTGAAGGTTTTCCTGGGCAGTATTTAAATGCTCAATTACGGGTTGTCTTCCTCATTAGTCATCTTTTACCTCCATTAGAGAGCACCCAAGGTTGAAGAACACCTCCCACAACCACCCACTGAAGAGGTAAGCAATTCTCTCCTATTTCTCACAATTATGCATGGAATTTAACGGGTTTAATTCCTAAAAGAAACAAAAATCATGAAATTTGGTAGGAATTTCTAGGGCTTTGATAATTAGTGAATTATCCTTTTTTAGCCATGAATTCATAAATAAATTAGGTAATTATGATCCTTAGGCTTCAGGTAATTCATTCCTTCGAGAATTTTCAAAATCCGAATGCGTGGGCCTGGGGTCGAAATTTCAAAAAACCTTCAAGAATACTATATTATGTAATTTCTTGTTAATTCTTATTCCTGGAGCATGAATTGACTCAATTATGCTATGTTTGGCTAGTTGTGAGCCGTCAAGAGTAGTTTCGGAATTTCGGGCGCATCTTTTGATCCGGTCCTTGGTCCGAGGAGTGCTTTTATCGAGGTGAGTCTCCTTTCTAACCTCGTAAGAGGGAAATTGTCCCTCTAGGTAACCTTGTTTGCTATGTGATCTTGTTTGGGGGCTACGTACGCACCGAGTGACGAGAGTCCGTACGTAGTGGCTATTACTGCTTCGTCCGGGTAGTTAGGACACAACATGTTCATTGTTTTTCCTTGTTGTAGCATAGATATGACTTGTATACTTGTGTGATTGGTATTGTTGTCTTTGAACGTTGAGATACCTG
>ML263338.1:0-68216 GCA_005239495.1 Nicotiana undulata | reverse complement strand
TACGCCACGGCGAGATTGAGACTACCAGGGTGGGATCGGGCCGTATGCCACTGCGAGATTGAGACTACCAGGGTGGGATCGGGTCGTACGCCACGAAGAGATTGAGACTACCAGGATGGGATCAGGCCGTACGCCACGGTGAGATTAAGACTACCAGGGTGGGATCGGGCCGTACGCCACGGCAAGATTGAGTACCATATGGGAGCGGGCTGTACGCCACGGCAGAGTGATGATTGATTAAATTATGGGATCGGGCCGTACGCCACGGCAAGATTGAGTACCATATGGGAGCGGGCTGTACGCCACGGCGGATACCAAACTTATTGATTTGAGATTGTTATTTGATGCCGGATATTGATGTACTTGATTATTTGTTTTACTTGCCTACAGTTTTCTTTACATCCTGCTTACTTTACGACTATTGGACCTTAGTGAGTATCGAGTCGACCCTTCGTCACTACTTCTTCGAGATTAGACGGGATACTCACTGGGTACATATTTATATATATATACTCATGCTGCACTTTCTTTCCTTTTCTATACTTGACTGTACAGGTCCGGAGGCTGGTCCATCTGATTTTCAAGACGGTGCTAGATATTGATAGCGTGGTCATATTCACGGTGAGCTGCTTTCCTGGCGACTTCCTAGTAGCACCCTGGAGTTTCTTTTGTTATGCTCTCTGTCTATTTCATTCTGACTGAGACCCTGTATATGTTGTAGTAATTGTATATTCAGTAGTTGCCCGTTACACTCTTGACACTAGTTCCTGGCACACACGCGGTATATATTTTGGGGGTTTTGGGATGTATATCTATGTGTATGTTTTATTTCGGCCTTGTATCTACTATGATTTTACCTTCACTCAAGGCTAGTATTATGTTAGTTGTTATAAACTGGTAATCATTGACTTGTTTGATCGAATGGGAAGGGTATTACTTAGTGAAAGTTATATCAGCTTGCCTAACCCCGTTGTTGGGCGCCATCGCGACCTGAATTAGGATTTTGGTCGTGACAACGTGGTATCAGAGCTTTAGGTTCACGTAGTCTCACGAGTCACGGGCAAACCCAGTAGAGTCTTGCAGATCGGTACGGAGACGTCTGTACTTATCTTCAGGAGGCTATAGGCTGTTAAGAAACTCCTTTTGTTCATATCCTATCGTGCAACCGATGATGTACTCAAACCTGTTCTTCTACTCTATCACAAATAGTGAGGACGCGTGCTTCACATGTTCCTAATCCAGGGGAGGCTGCTACCCCCGCCGCTCGAGGCTGTGGTTGGGGCAGGGGTAGGGCTCCTGTTTGTAGTAGGGGGCGAGGGCGTCCCAGAGCTGTACCGGTTGCACCGATTGAGGACCCTTATGTTGAGGAGCAGGATAAGCTACCTCCAGTAGCTCCAGCACCAGCTGATTTTATGACGGCGCCGGGCTTCCAAGAGGTCATGGGCCGTTTGCTGAGGTTCATGGATACTATGCCACAAGAGGGTATACTTCCATCAGATCCTGCTACTTCTCAGGCAGGAGGGGGAGTTCAGACCCCTACCGCTCAGGCTACAGGACCAGCAGCAGCAGTACATCGTACTCTAGATATTCCACCAGTGATTGGGGTTCAGCCTGGGGTGGCAGCACCAGAGCCCAGGCCAGTTGCAGAGATAGACCAGCAGAAGTGTCTGGGTAGATGAACCCAACTTTGCCCTCCGACCTTCGAGGGTGAGCGGGGAGAGGATGCATAGGATTTTATCGAGAGGTGCAGGGACTGACTGCACAACATGAGGATATTAGAGTCACATGGGGTAGACTTCACGACATTTTAGCTTGAGGGCAGAGCTCGCCGCTGGTGGCAGTCATACGTTCTCAGTAGGCCAGCAGGGTCTCCACCGGTTACTTGAGAGTAGTTTACTCAGTTATTCTTGGACCGATACATTCCACCGTCTGAGAGGGAGGAGTTGCGGCGTCAATTTGAGAGGTTAGAGCAGGGGTAGATGGCTGTGTCAGATTATGAGGCCAAGTTCTAAGAGTTGTCTCGCCATGCTCTCATGTTATTTCCCACAGATGCTGAGAGGGTTTGACGGTTTGTGGCAGGCTTACATTCGGGTATCAGGACTTCCATGGCCAAAGAGGTAGAGATGGGTACCCCATATCAGCTTGTAAACGAGATAGCTCAACGTATCGAGGGTTACCGTATGAGGGGCAGGGAGCAAGGTTAGCCAAGTCAGAAGGGTCAGCAGGACAAGAGGGCCAGGTTTGCAGGCGACGTCAGAGAGGCTCCAGCTAGGGCCAGGGGTCAGTACGGAGGTGTCCAGTTTAGCAGGCCTTCCTATTCAGCACCTCCAGTACCTCCTAGGGTTGTTCCAGTCAGGCCCCAATTTAGCGACATGCCAGAGCGCTCCTATCATCCTCCATCCATCCAGAGTGCACCCAGCAGTTACTCTAGCCATCAGAGATCCTCCATTTCTTATCCTAGTGCTTTACCAGAGGATTCACACCGCTCTTCAGCTATTAAGGGTTCCTCCTCTTCGGGGCAGAGAGCAGTAGTGCTAGGGGGTTGCTTCGAGTGCGAGTATCTGGGTCACGCATGGAGGTTTTGTCCCAAGTATCGAGGCAAGGCCGTGCAGCAGAGCCAGCAGCCTATGATTAGAGCATCACCAGCACGACCACCTAGGGGTGGAGGTCAGGTTGGCAGGGGCTGTCCTAGAGGGGGAAGCCAGTCAGGAGTGGGTCGTTCAGCTCCTGCTCGTCCTAGGGGAGCTCAGACAACGGGTGCTCCAGCCAGATTTTATGCTATTCCAGCCAGGGCAGACGCTGTGATTATAGGTATTATTTTGGTCTGTGGTAGAGAGGCTTCAGTACTATTTGATCCAGGGTCTACTTATTCATATGTTTCAGTCTTATTTGCCCACTCTATGGATGTTATTTGTGAGTTTTTGGGTTCTCCCTTATATGTATCCACTCCTGTGGGCAACTCTGTAGTGGTAGACCGGGTCTACCGGGCTTGTGTGATTACTTTCTATGGGTTTGAGACTAGAGCCGACCTGTTATTGCTTGATATGGTTGATTTTGAGGTTATTTTGGGCATGGATTGGCTATATCCTCATCAGGTTGTCTTGGACTGCCATGCCAAGACAGTTACATTAGCCATGCCTAAGACACCGAGGTTAGAGTGGAGGGGTTCTTCAGTTAGTGCCTTCAGCCGGGTCATTTCCTGCATGAAAGCTCGGCATATGGTGAAGAAAGGGTGTCTGTCTTATCTTGCTTATGTGCGGGACACCTTCGCCGAGTCTCCTACCATTTATTCAGTGCCTGTCGTTTGGGAGTTTCCGGATGTGTTTCCTTCAGATCTTCTAGGCATGCCTCCAGATCGAGATATAGATTTATGCATTGACTTGGCTCCAGATACTCAGCCTATTTCCATTCCTCCTTATCGTATAGCTCCTAAGGAGCTAAAGGAACTGAAAGAGTAGCTTGAGGAGTTGTTGGCCAAGGGATTTATTAGGCCAAGTGTGTCTTTGTGGGGTGCTCCAGTTCTATTTTTGAAGGATGGGTCTATGCGGATGTGTATTGACTACCGCCAGTTGAATAAAGTGACCATCAAGAACAAGTATCCTCTGCCGCACATTGATGATTTGTTTGATCATCTACAGGGTGCTCGTATGTTCTCTAATATTGATCTGAGGTCAGGTTATCACCAGTTGAAGATTCGGGCTTCTGATGTCCCGAAGACTGCATTTCACACCAGATATGGACACTATGAGTTCTTAGTGATCTCCTTTGGCTTGACTAATGCCCCAGCAGCATTTATGACTTGATGAATAGGGTATTCAGGCCGTATATTGATTCATCCGTGATTGTTTTTATTGAAGATATATTTATTTACTCACGGAGCTCGGGTGAGCACGAGCAACATTTGAGAGTTGTGCTTCAGACCTTGCGAGAACAGAAGCTTTATGCTAAGTTCTCCAAGTGTGAGTTCTGGTTGGAGTCTGTGGCATTTCTGGGGCATGTGGTGTCTGGTGAGGGTATCAAGGTTGATCCGCAGAAGATTGAGGCAGTGCAGATTTGGCCACGTCCTACTTCAGCTTCAAAGATCAGGAGTTTCCTTGGCCTAGCACGTTATTACCGTCGTTTCGTGGAGGGATTCTCTTCTATTGCCGCTCCATTGACTAGATTGACTCAGAAGAATGTTCCATTTCAGTGGTCCGATGATCGTGAAGCGAGCTTTCAGAAGCTCAAATCAGCATTGACTTAAGCACCAGTTCTTTTCTTGCCTTCGGAGTCAGGGGTGTATACCGTATATTGCGACGCTTCACGCGTCGGGCTAGGATGTGTGTTGATGTAGGATGGTAGGGTTATTGCTTATGCTTCGCGCCAGCTGAAGGTTCATGAAAAGAATTACCCTGTGTACGATTTGGAGTTAGCAGCGATTGTTCATGCTTTGAAGATATGGCGGCATTATCTATATGGTGTATCTTGTGAGGTCTATACTGACCACCGCAGCCTGCAGTACTTGCTTAAGCAGAGGGACCTTAATTTGAGGCAGCGTAGGTGGCTTGAGTTATTGAAAGACTATGATCTCACTATTCTGTATCATCCGGGCAAGGCAAATGTAGTTGTGGATGCATTGAGCAGGCGGGCAGCTAGCATGGGTAGTTTGGCCTACATTTCAGCTGAGGAGAGGCCTTTAGCCTTGGACATTCAGTCTTTGGCCAACCGTTTAGTAAGATTGGACCTTTCAGAGCCTCGTCGAGTTTTAGCTCATGTGGTAGCTCAGTCTTCATTGTTGGGAGAGATCAAGGCTCGACAGTCTGATGATCCACGTCTAGCAGAGCTTCGGGATACGGTGGTCTAGGGCAGGGCCAAAGAGGTTACTTTAGGTGAGGATGGTGTTCTGTGGCTCCAAGGGCGATTGTGTGTTCCCGATATTGATGGCTAGAGGGAAAGGATTCTAGCAGAGGCGCACAGTTCTCGGTACTCTATTCACCCAGGAGCGACGAAGATGTATCGTGATTTGAGGCAGCACTTTTGGTGGAGGCGGATGAAGAAGGACATTGTTCAGTATGTGGCTAGGTGTCTTAATTGTCAGCAGGTTAAGTACGAGCATCAGCGGCCAAGAGGCTTTTTTCAGCAGATGCCCATTCCTCAGTGGAAATGAGAGCGTATCACTATGGACTTCGTGGTTGGGTTGCCTCGGACTTTGCGGAAGATTGATGCGGTTTGGGTCATTGTGGATAGATTGACCAAGTCGGCGCATTTCATTCCTATGGCTACTACTTATACTACAGAGAGGCTGGCTCAAATTTATCTTCGTGAGATAGTCCGGTTGTATGGTGTGACGGTGTCTATCATTTCAGATCAGGGTCCTCAGTTCACTTCGCACTTTTGGAGAGCTTTGCACAGCGAGATGGGTACGCAGATAGACCTCAGTTAAGCATTTCGCCCTCAGACTGATGGCCAGTCGGAGCGTACAGTTCAGATTTTGGAGGATATGCTCAGGGCTTGCGTGATTGATTTCGGGAGTCACTGGGACCAGTTCTTGCCTTTAGCGGAGTTTGCATACAATAATAGTTATCAATCCAGCATCGAGATGTCTCCATTTGAGGCTTTATATGTCAGCGATGTCGTTCTCCGATTGGGTGGTTTGATCCTGGTGAGGCCAAGTTATACGGTATAGATCTGGTCAGAGATGCCTTGGAAAAGGTGAAGATTGTTCAAGAGAGGCTCCGTACAGCACAGTCTAGGTAGAAGAGCTACGCAGATCAGTGGGCACGTGATGTATCATTCATGGAGGGAGATAAGGTTATGTTGAAGGTTTCGCCGATGAAGGGCATTATGAGATTCGGGAAGAAGGGCGAGCTGAGCCCCAGGTTTATAGGTCCTTTTGAGGTGCTGAAGCGGGTTGGAGAGGTTGCTTATGAGCTGGCTTTGCCTCCAGCCTTATCAGGAGTTCACCCGGTATTTCACGTATCTATGCTTCGGAGGTATCACGTCGACTTCTCGCACGTGATTGATTACAGCACCATACAATTGGACGAGCAGTTGAGTTACGAGGAGGATCCAGTGGTCATTATTGATAAACATGATCGCCAGTTGAGGTCTAAGACAGTTTCTGCGATTAAGGTCCAGTGGAGGGGCCAACCAGTTGAGGAGGAGACTTGGGAGTCCGAGCAGGACATGCGGAGTAGACATCCTCAGCTATTCAGCACTCCAGGTACGATTCTAGTCTCGTTCGAGGACGAACGTTTGTTTAAGAGGGGGAGAATGTAACAACCCAGCCAGTCGTTTTGCGTATTAAGATCCCGTTTCCTTAAATGAAACCTTCCATAGCGGCTATTCATGCTTTATGACTCGCGGGAGCGGGTGGCTCGGGATTTGGGAATGAATTGGATGGTTTAGGAACACTTGGTTCCTTAAGGTTGGCCTATTTTGCCAAGTTTGACTTCGATCAACATTTTGAGCAAACGACCTCGGAATCGAGTTCTGACAACTCCAATAGCTCCGTATGATGATTTCGAACTTGGGCGTATGTTTGGCTCATGTTTCTGATGACCCGGGAACGTTTCGGCGCCCGAAATGGAAATCAGGATTTCCTTAAGTTTAGAATTTGGCCGGGAACGGGAGTTCATGCTATCAGGGTCCGAATGGAATTTCGGGACCGGCAAAAGTTCTGTATAGTCATTTATGACTTGTCTACAAAATTTGGGGTCATTCCGAGTTGTATAGACTTGTTCGGCGTAAGGAAGTGGATTCTAGAATTCTTAAGTTCTGAAGTTTGGTTAATTTTGTTTTGGGGTTTGATTATGAGTTCCGTTGTTGTTTTTCATGTTCCGGAAGTTTGAGCCAGTCCGTATCATGAATACAGACTTGCCGGTGCTTTTGGATGGGGACCCGGGGGGCTCGGGGGTGTTTTAGACCCCCGGGAGCTAAGTTAGAAAAACCAGAAAATTCCTGTCTTGTTTCCTTCTCTACGATCGCAGAGAGATGATTGCGATCGCAGAGAGGGATTTCTTCTAGGCTAAATTTTGTTCTCTGCGATCGCATAAGTCTCTTCCCCCACTCTCTGCGATCGCAGACCTCACTCCTGCGATCGCATAAGCCTAACTCCCCACTCTCCGCGATCACAGGCTCCATCTATGCGATCGCATAGATGGAGCCTGTGATCGCGGAGAGTGGGGAGTTAGGCTTATGCGATCGCAGACCTCACTCCTGCGATCGCATAAGCCTAACTCCCCACTCTCCGCGATCACAGGCTCCATCTATGCGATCGCATAGTGTCGTTTGGGGCCCAGGACTATTTGTTCTCCGCGGTCGCAGACCTCCAAGCGCGATCGCAGTGGTCTGGCAACTTTGTCTCTGCGATCGCAGGCCTGATGCTGCCATCACAGTGAAGGTTTTCCTGGGCAGTATTTAAATGCTCAATTACGGGTTGTCTTCCTCATTAGTCATCTTTTACCTCCATTAGAGAGCACCCAAGGTTGAAGAACACCTCCCACAACCACCCACTGAAGAGGTAAGCAATTCTCTCTGATTTCTCACAATTATGCATGGAATTTAATGGGTTTAATTCCTAAAAGAAACAAAAATGATGAAATTTGGTAGGAATTTCTAGGGCTTTGATAATTAGTGAATTATCCTTTTTTTTAGCCATGAATTCCTAAATAAATTAGGTAATTCCGATCCTTAGGCCTCGGGTAATTCATTCCTTCGAGAATTTTAAAAATCCGAACGCGTGGGCCTGGGGTCGAAATTTCCAAAAACCTTCAAGAATACTATATTTTGGAATTTCTTGTTAATTCTTATTCCTGGAGCATGAATTGACTCAATTATGCTATGTTTGGCTAGTTGTGAGGCGTCAAGAGTAGTTTCAGAATTTCGGGCGCATCTTTTAATCTGGTCCTTGGTCCGAGGAGTGCTTTTATCGAGGTGAGTCTCCTTTCTAACCTCGTAAGAGGGAAATTGTCCCACTAGGTAACCTTGTTTGCTATGTGATCTTGTTTGGGGGCTATGTACGCACCGAGTGACGAGAGTCCGTACGTAGTGACTATTACGGTTGCGTCTGGGTAGTTAGGAAACAACATGTTCATGGTTTTTCCCTGTTGTAGCATAGATATGACTTGTATACTTGTGTGATTGGTATTGTTGATTTAAGTGTGATAAGAGAATCACGGGATGGGATCGGGCCGTACGCCACGGCAGAGTGATGATTGATTATATTATGGCATCGGGCTGTACGCCACCGCAGAGTGATGATTGATTATATTATGGGATCGGGCTGTACGCCACGACAGAGTTACGATTGATTATATTATGGGATCGGGTCGTACGCCATGACGAGATTGAGACTACCAGGGTGGGATCGAACCGTACGCCACAACGAGATTGAGACTACCAGGGTGGGATCGGGCCGTACGCCACAGCGAGATTGAGACTACCAGGGTGGGATCGGGCCGTACACCACGGCGAGATTGAGACTACCAAGGTGGTATAGGGCCGTACGCCACGGCAAGATTGAGTACCATATGGGAGCGGGCCGTACGCCACGGTGGATACCAAACTTGTTTGATTTGAGATTGTTAGTTGATGCCGGATATTGATGTACTTGATTATCTATTTTACTTGCCTACAGTTTTCTTTACATCCTGCTTACTTTACGACTGTTGGACCTTAGTAAGTATCGAGTCGACCTCTCGTCACTACTTCTTCGAGATTAGACGGGATACTCACTGGGTACATATTTATATATATGTACTCATGCTGCACTTTCTTTCCTTTTCTGTACTTGACTGTACAGGTCCGGAGGCTGGTCCATCTGATTTTCAGGCCGGTGCAAGATATTGATAGCGTGGTAATACTTCACGGTGAGCTGCTTTCCTTGCGACTTCCTAGCAGCACCCTGGAGTTTCTTTTGTTATGCTCTCTGTCTATTTCATTCAGACTGAGACCCTGTATATGTTGTAGTCATTGTATATTCAGTAGTTTCCCGTGACACTCGTGACACTAGTTCCTGGCACACACGCGGTATATATTTTTGGGGTTTTGGGATGTATATCTATGTGTATGTTTTATTTTGGCCTTGTATCTACTATGATTTTACCTTCACTCAAGGCTAGTATCATGTTAGTTGTTATAAACTGGTAATCATTGACTTGTTTGATCGAATGGGAAGGGTATCACTTAGTGAAAGTTATATCGGCCTGCCCAACCCCGCTGTTGGGCGCCATCGCGACCTGAATTAGGATTTGGGTCGTGACAATTTCTAGGTCCTCCGAAAAAAGTTTTAAATTCTTTTCAATTTTCAAAAAGCAAAATCAGCTCGAATGGACTGAAGAATGTCAGCAAGCCCTCATGAATTTGAAGGATTATCTATCAAAACCTCCGCTTCTGTCAAAACCAAAAGAAGGGGAAAGATTGTACATCTACCTAGATGTCTTAGAAATTGCTGTAAGTGCAGTACTGGTAAGAGAAGACGAATGTAAGCAATCACCTATTTATTACGTAAGTAAAACTTTACTAGATGTTGAAACCAGATACCCACATCTAGAAAAGTTAGCTTTAGCCTTAATAATGGAATCTAGAAAATTACGACCCTATTTTCAATGTCATCCAATCGCTGTTGTGACTTCTTATCCTTTAAGGAATATATTGCATAAGCAAGAACTGTCAGGATTATTAGCCAAGTGGACCATAGAATTAAGTGAGCATGAAATAATATATTAGCCTAGGACTGCAATTAAGTCACAAATATTACCTGATTTTATTGCTGACTTTAGTAATAACATTGTTCCTGAAGTAGAAAAGGAGTTACAATTCTTTAAAGGTGCTAATCCGGGTAATTTACGGATGGCTCTTCCAATATAAAAGGTGCTGGTTTAGGCATAGTCTTAATATCACCCACGGGTGAGAAGACACGGCAAGCTATTAAATGTTATCATATAACTAACAATGAAGTAGAGTACGAAGTTGTCATTGCATGCCTCGAACTGGCACGAGAACTCTCAATTGAGCAAATCATAATCAACAATGATTCCCAACTGGTAGTAAATCAAATGCATGGGAATTACATCGCTCGAGAGACTTGGATGTAACAATAGCTAGAAAGAGCAAGAGAGCTCGTAAGACAATTCAAAACATGGAAGGTAATACAAATACCTAGAGAGGAAAATGCAGAGGCAGATGCATTAGCAAACCTCGCAACAGTTACAGAAGTAACAAATAAAGACAATGCAATCGTCGTCCATCTAATCCATTCAGCAATCAACCAGGACAGAAATGAGGTAACTTTCAACAATTTAACATGGGATTGGAGAAATGAAATTCTTAATTTTTTGCAGAATGGTACTGTACCTGAAGACAAGAAAACAGCTCAAGCACTTCGTCGCAAAGTTGCACGGTATTGTCTCATTCGCAACTCATTGTATCGCAAGATGTTCGGAGGATCCCTAGCCAAATGCCTCAAACCTAATCAAACAGAGTTTGTGATAAGAGAAGTCCATGAATGACACTGTGAAAATCATTCGGGAGCAAGATCCTAGGTAAAAACCCTAATTAGAGCCGGGTATTATTGGCCTAAGATGGAAGAGGATACCGAAATATTCGTATCCAAATGCGACAAGTGCCAGTGGTTCGCCAATAATATGCACTGACCAGCAGAACTATTGCATCCAATCATATCCCCATGGCCCTTCATGAAATGGAGTATGGATATAGTGGGACCTCTTCCCCCAGCTAAAGGACAGGTGCGGTTTCTGCTCGTGCTTACCGATTATTTCACAAAATAGGTAGAAGCAGAAGCATTCAAATAGGTGTGGGAAAAGGAAGTTCAAAGCTTCTTATGGAGAAACATAATATGCCGCTCTGGGATACCGAAGGAGATCGTATGTGATAATGGCCCATAATTTATAGGTTCTCAAATCACGGAATTCTTTGAAAGCTGGAAAATTAAACGGATTACCTCAACGCCATATCATCCTGTGGATAATGGTCAAGCTGAGTCAACGAATAAAATCATCATCAACAATATAAAGAAGTGGTTAGATAAAGCCAAAGGAAATTGTCCTGATGAATTACCACCGGTATTATGGGCAAACAGAACAACATAAAAAACGGCTACGGGAGAAACTCCTTTCGCACTTATTTATGGCTCAGAAGCCTTAATACCCGTGGAGATTGGCGAACCAAGCATAAGGGTTATAACAGCTACGGAAGAAACAAATGACGATGAATTAAGGACCAATCTGGACCTGCTCGAACCACGAAGGGAAGCAGCATTAATAGGGATGGCAGCTCAAAAGAAAATCTTAGAGCGATACTATAACCATAAAGCTTATCTCAGATACTTCAAGATTGGGGACTTCGTACTCAAAAAAGTCTTTCAATCGACAAAAGAGGCAGGCGCAGGAAATCATATGTTCGAATTGGGAAGGGCCTTACAAAGTTCGAGGCATAGCTGGGAAGGGTGCCTATGAGTTGGAAGCCATGAACGGCAGAATCCTACCAACAAGCTGGAACGCCATCAACTTGAAGAAGTACTACTTCTAAGGAAAAGAAGTATCCCCGGTCAGGTATAACACGTTCGATTTTATTTTGAACATTTAAAGTTTTACTAACTTTTTTATATGATAGGTATAAAGCTAACCCATCACCAGATGATGATATAGACCTGCAAAGACGCGAGGAAATAACACAATTCCCGGTCTAGGGTTACACTTTCTGATGGACGTTTTAAAGGGTTAAGCAGTCATCATCTAAAAAACTATATACCTTCGAGTCCCGTACGTTTTTCCTTTTCAAGAAAAGACCACAAGAAAGGAATAATCAAGTGCTCGAGATTTCATTCTTCAAATATCAAACACTTGGGGGACATATACGTATGGAAGGCTAAAATGAAGCAAATAAGACTATCGGAAAGTCAAAGCTCGAGCCTGAAGATCCATCTACCCAACAAGTCAAGTGATACGAGCAAAATTAAAGAAACTAAAGATCTAAAATTTAAAAACCTTCGAACAATGTTCAGGTTGAAGGGCAAAGTAATAGCTACGAGAAAAAAAATGCACATCATTGTACTTATTCAAAATTATTGTAAACAGTTAAGGGTAAAAGATCATCATCATTGTACTCAGTCAAAAAAAAATTGTGATTAAAAATAGTTACGAAATCTTTGTACTCATATAGAAAACTGTTATCAAATAAAACACTTACAGATGAAAAAACATTTCTCTCGTACTTATTAAAAAATTGTGGTCAACAAAAACAATTACGGACAAAAGCCCCTAATTATTATGAAAAATGTTACTAATGAAAAACAGTTGTTTCCTTGTATTAATTCGAAAAACCTTTTACCTATGAAAAACAGTTATAAAATACACGTGTATATCAAATCTTTTAAATGAAAACAGTTGCAACATGAGTTTTAGCCGATAATCGAAACACATGTAAAATGTCGTAGAAGTTCAAACAAAAAACTTCCCTCAAGAAACATTCTTAAACATGTAAGAAATTCCTATCACTCTATTGCATTACTATGAAGTTGAGACGTCTTCTTCAATAAATTTTAATAAAAAAGGGCCCTATTTTATAAATAAAGCCTATTATAAACAAGGCTTACAAACATCGTGCCTACTATGAAAAGGCTCGAGTGATTTTAGCATCTTCATGCGAAAATTTAGAGGTACAACTAAAAACCTCAAAAATTAAAACATGCAAAAGACTTGAGAGTGAAACAAAAGCTCAAAACAGAAAAGTCATAATTTGCATATATATATATATATATATATATATATATCAACAACAACAAAAAAAGCGGCTAAGTAAGAACTAAGTACTAACTAGTACTTAGGCCGCATATATAATTTTTACATTTAAAGGTGCCCCTAAGTTGTTAGTTGGGGACTTTAGAAAGATCCAAATTTACCCCCGATGGAGCTGGGGGTAACCACCAATCCAATAATATAAAAAAAAGAAAAAAAAAAGAGAGAACCAAAGCTTTAATCTTCTTGAGGAGGATGATTGACTTCTTCATCGGCAGAATGAACGGGAGCAACTTGGGACGGAGAGGCATGAGCGGCAGAAGTCTCACCATCAGGCGAAGAGAGGTTAAGACCTTGTTGAGCCTTCTCCATGGCTTCCTTGGTTTTAGCTATTTCAGCACTAAGGTCGAAACCCTCTTGATTCATTTTCGTCAATGTGTCAAGGCGAGAATTCATATATGCCCAGCTCACATCGACACCAGCCGCTTCTTCGAGATCTTCGTAATCTCTTGCCCATATTTGAAGCTCGGCCTTTAGCCCATCCTTCTCCGCTTCAGCAGCCTCGTGGGCAGCCTTCAAAGGCACAATCGACTCCTCCAGAGGTTGGACTCTATCAAATGCATTACGCAATTCTTCTTGAGTCCGAGAGAGTGATTGTACGAGCTCGCCAGAATATTCCTCCTTCTGCCCTAGCAAATCATTCAAGTACCTAATCTCCTCTGAAGCTCGAGACAGTTGTTCAGCAAATGAAGATTCCAAAATACTCTTATCCTTATCAGCCTGATTTGAAGAGGCCCTCTCCACTGCCAGTTCCGCTACCATAATCCTCATCTGTCTCTTCAAGGTACTCCTTTCCTCCTCTAAGGAATCCATATCAATTCTTAAACTGTCATACTGTGCCTTCAAGTTGTCGAAATCAGCCCGCAACTCTTTTGTCTCCTGATCCGAATTCGAGATCCTCTTCATAAGCTCTATACCAATAAGATTGATCTACAAGAAACAAACCAATTAGATATGATATATTATTTAGATATGATAAAATTTATAGATATGGAATAAATTGCACCATACCTTCAAGGAGGTATGCACAACTTCATTGGCCCATGTAAGAGTTGTGTGGCTGGCTAGCTTGGTTTTCTCTGTGGGACCTATCAAAGGTTTGAGCCACACTTCGGGCTCGCCCGTTTTCTTGAAAAGACTTCCCTCATCTGGAACTTCTATTATTACCCTCCGCATCTCCCTGCTGGAAGATCCTACTTTCCTAACGGAAGGCACGGAAGCAGGCATAGAGGGAACAACAACAGGCACGGAGGGTTGAGCAACTGGAGAAGTCGCAGGCAAAATAACAGGCACGGAGGATTGAAGAGTTGAGGAAACCACGGGCAAAGCAACAACAGAGGCAGTAATAGCCAGTGGAGCGGAAGAGACACGAGAGGCAGATGAGACAGCTTCACTTAAAGAAGCAGGAAAAATAGCGGCCAAAGGGACATCATCAGAGGCAAGGTCAAAACCTTCATGAAACAAGTACTCTACAGAATCATGAACAGGGTACTGTGAAACATCTTCAGAGGTTGAGGGTCTAACTGCAGAAACGGAAGGCAAAGTCATGGGTGTAGACTCGTCTTCCAAAACCACCCGTCTTCTTCGTGACCTGTGCACCAAAGCACCCTCATTTCCTTCTTCTTCTTATGCGGAATGGGATTCACCAACCTTCCTCTTCGAGGAAGATAAACCAACAATAATCTCTTGGGCCTGGTCCAAAGACATCTTCAGAACAGACGTAGCAGACACCCCACGAGCAGAAAATCCTATCAGAAAGGGAAAGATTAAGCAAGAAGAAAAAAGGCTCGAGTAAGAGAAGAAGTAAAAACAAAATCTTCACTTACCGTGGGTCTTCACTTGCCAACCATACTTCCCAGCGAAGTACTTCCAAGATCTTTCTTCCGAAGGAGCAACAAACAACAATTTATCTACCCAATCACGGATACTGGAGACATTCTCAACAGTACCCATGATTGCTGAAAGAAGAAGAAACAGATACGGTGTTAATAAAACATCTCAAATCAAAAAGAAGAAAAGTAAATAAATGTGAGCTAAAATGTACTCACGTGCACGATTCCACTTCTCAAAGAAGAGAAGATTTTCGTCGAAATAGGACAGGAGAGTAGAAATGAATGAGATGGATGAAAGTAAAAGGAACCGAGGCTAAAGAAGCTAAACTCCTAATACATGCGACAACTCGCCATACGAGCGGACCAACTTGTCCTAAGAAAATATTAAAGAAACGGAAAAACTCAATTATGACTGGATCAGCGAGAGGTCTAAACCCTAAAGTGAAAGGGTACATATAAACAAAAGAATATCCCGTCTTGTAAGACGTAATTCTCTGATTACTATTCGGAATATAGACAGGGAAATCAGACGTGCAAAAACACTCCCTACGAACTAGGGAAATCTGACCTTCAGTAATAATTGTGGGGTATCTCTCGATACTATCAAGAGAAGAAGACTGATCCACTAGAACTTGATTGTCCCTAGTAAAGACAAATTCAGCGGGAATAATCTCATCAACTCTGGGTTCACGAAGGTGTTCATCTCTATCTTTAGACAAAGAACAGGAAGCCCTAGCCCTAGGAGAAACTAGAGACCTGGCAGAAGGAGGGGAGACTATTTGAGAGGAAGAAGAGCCTCTGGAAGGAGTGGATCCTTGACTCCTTAGTCTACCACCCCTCCGACTCTTAGTCGGAGTAGAAGAAGGTGTTAAGTTCTCTACATCTATTACTCTTTTGGGTTGATTTGAAGAAGACATGTTTACAAAAGCAATAAAAAATTCTTTACAAAGTAAAAGAGACAAGTTAGAAAGTATTTCGTGAAAGTAAAGAAAATAAGAAGGGTATTTATACTTAAGGGCAACCGTCAAACATGGAAAAAAATAATGATGAAAATTCATAATTGAAGGTGTCACTTCGGGACTGACGCAGCCGCGAAACGCCCTAAATGATGCCGAATAATTATAGAACCAATTCGAGAAGGACATGTGATATGGGCATTAAATGGAAGTGACAAACGACACCTATGTTCATAGAAGGATACAACGTTTTGAGACAAAGCGGTGGCAAAATATTCCTGCCATAAATGCGTATCCACTTACCAAATATTAATAGATAAATATATGGTAAAGGGGGACTATTTGTATTTGTAAAAAAAAAGAGTCTCACACGTAAGCTAACTCTTGAAAACTCAGCCAGATACGTGGATCAAGGAAAACGTGACTACTGGATATGATTCTATAAAGAGGAACGGAACAAAGAGGCACAGTTCAATAAACCATTGAGTTCATCAGCTACAGGGAACTAAACCTAATCAAAACGAGGAAGAGACACGGTCAGAGTGAATCCAGATAGAGCTACGGGTAGATTCAAAAATCCTCAATTAATGACCCTATACGTTATGTAACTTTCATACAACAGTTACGGTTACCCTTTGTAACGCCTCATTAATGTAATAATTATTCATTAATGAGCGGTCATTGAAAAAATCAAACGTTATATCAAGAAACCCCCTATATAAAAGAAGGGAATGTAAAGTGTAACAGGCATCTGAACTTTGAATACAACCTACTTACTTTTCCTCATATCATACTATTGTCTTTTACTTATTCTTCCTTATTTAATATAATTTCTTTGATTATCAGTAACCCGCGTTCATCCTAAAAATAGCTTTGGTCAAAGGATCTAATTCTTTGGTTAAACAATAATAAGTATAAGAATTTCTCTAAGTCCTTAAGCAAGCATAATAACCTGACAGTCTAAACAAATCCCCCAGAACTGGAGTCAACTGATCACGAGCATCATAGAATAATACTAACTCTGCTAATGTCATAAACAACGTCTCAGAACAAAATACTAACTACTAATAAAGGAAGGGAAATGGAGAAGCTGCGGACGCTGGACAACTACTTCGAAATCCCGAATGCTGACACCGAACGAACTCAAATGGCTAATGCTCAAAACCAGTACCTAGATTTGCACACATAGGTGCAGGGAGTAATGATGAGTACGCCAACTCAGTAGTAATGAAAGTAAATCAAGTCTGAAGATAAGAAACACACAACACAAATTACCAATTCACAAATAGTAAAAAACAGATTCTAAGTAACGTATACTTTTAATACATAAGTTTGAAAATCAATTTCCATGAAAATCCTTTGAACAAGTATACTTTCAAATGTTTCTCAGTAAAACTCCCAAAAATATCAGTGTAGAAGAATGAAGTGAATCATAATTAAAACTCAGTAAAAATATCATCATAACCGCCCCGCGGGCCACATCATCACTCATAAATAGTCACTCAGCACCTCACCATCACTCAGTAACAGTCACTCAGCACCTCACAGTCACTCATGCCTCCCAATCACTCGTCACTCGGCACTCGGCACTCGGCACTCGCACTCAGTAGGTGCCTGCGCTCACTGGGGGTGTGCACAGCCTCCGGAGGGGCTCCTACAGCCCAAGCGCTATAAACAATCCAACTCATGACATCAATCATCTCTTAGGCACTCAGCCTCTCTCATATCATAAATATACTCACAACATTGGCCCTCGGCCTCACTCAGTCAGACACTCTCAACAAGCCACTCGGGCCATAAATAAACGGGGTTCTCGACCCAAAACAGTATTTCATTTCAAGAAATAGTAATATCATCAAATAGGAGTGTCAACAATTTTACAAGAAAGACTGAGTGTAAAATCATAGTTTCAAAGTGAGGAATATCAGTAAAATAGCCCCCAAGGGGTTAAAACAGATCGACATTAGGCCCCAAATATGGCTTACAGCCCAAGTATAGCAAAACATAGTAATATTGTTCAACATATGCTTTTAAAGGCAGTTTCACAACTCAATAGTTACCTAAAAGGGAACATTTTTCAAACATTCCAATTCGTGCACGCCCCACACTCGTCATCCAGTGTGTGCGTCACTCCAAAACCGTGAAAGGATGTAAAGTCCAGGGTTTCATACCCTCAGGACAGGATTTAAAGACACTACTTACCTCAAACTAGCCAGAAAAGCTACTCCGCAACACTTTTGCCTCTCGAATCAACTTCCGAGTGCTCCAAATCTATCAAGTTCAGATTGTTCACATCAAATTATGCTAAGGGAATGAATTCCAATAAAAAAATATCAACTTTATGCACAAAACCCGAAATTAGCCAAAACCCGACCCCCGAGCCCACGTCCCGGAACTCGACAAACTTTATACCAAAACGATCCTCTTCATCTCACGAGTCCGTACATATATAGAACTATGAAATCAAAGTACGTTTGACCCCTCAAATTATCCCTAAAAGGTCTCATAATCTCAAGCCCTAATTTTACCTTTTTCTACTCATTTTTTCCCAATTAAACACTTTTAATTTAGTTCTTAATCACATATAATCGAGTTATGGGGTCCAGAATCCTTACCTTAATGAAGAACAATCGTTTTCTCTCTTCAAAATTGCTCCAAAAGCTCTATTCCCGTTCAAAAATGGTGAAAAAGTGGGCAAAGGTCACGGAGGGTTTAATTTATACTGCCCAGGTATTACTTCACTGCGATCGCAGAACCATTCATGCGATCGCGAAGGGAAAACCCACTGACCCTCAAAAAGACTCTATGCGATCGCAGACCTACTCACGCTATTGCGATTCAACAGGACATAACTACACGCGATCGCGAACCTGCTCACGCGATCGCGAAGAACAAATGGACCCTCACCTCACGCGCCTATAACTCTACGCGATCGCATGAAGATCCACGCGACCGCACTGATCAAGCCTGCCAAACTATGCGATCGCAGACACACTTACGCGATCGCATAGAACAACTTCATATGCCTCCCACTTTACTCTACGCGATCGCAGCAATTTCCACGCGATCGCGATGAACAAACCACTGTTGCACAAAAACCAGAAAACCAGCAATTTCTTCAAGTCCAAAATTGCTCGTTTGAGCATCCGAAATACACCCGAGGTCCTCGAGATCTCAACCAAACCTACCAACATATCCCATAACATCATTCAAACTTAGTCGAGCCCTCGAAACACCACAAACACCACAAAAACACCAAAATCACATCGAATTCAAGCCTATGAACTTTGAAATTTCCAAATTCCACCAACGATGCCGAAACGATCCAAAACACATCCGATTGACCTGAAATTTTTCAGACATATCAAAAATGACATTACGAACCTGTTCTAACTTCTGTAATTCCATTCCGACATTGATAGCCTATTTTCCTCTGCCGACCGGAAATCACCAAAAACTAACTTTCGCCAAGTCAAGCTTAATTCTACACCGGACATCATAAAAATATTCCAAACACACTCTTAAGTCCCAAATCACCTAACGAATCTATCCGAACCATAAAATCCGCATTCCGAGGTCGTTTACCAATAATTAAACTCTCAGTTGACCTTTCCAACCATAAAGTTATTTTAGAGACTAAATGACTCAATTCTCACTATAACCATTCTGAACCCGAGCCAACCGACTCTAACACATCATAAACAGTATAACCAACCTACGTAACGACCAACCGGGTCGTTCATTCTCCCCCTCTTAAATAAACGTTCGTCCTCGAACGGGTCTAGAAACATACCTGGAGTCTCAAACAAGTGGGGATATCTGCTCTGAATCTCCCACTCGGTTTCCCAAGTAGCCTCCTCCACTGGCTGACCTCTCCATGGTACCTTCAATGAAGCTATATCCTTAGACCTCAACTTTCTGATCTGACGATCCAAAATTGCTACTGGCTCTACCTCATATGACATATCACCCTTAAGCTGAACTGTGCTAAAGTCTAAAACATAAGACGGGTCACCAACATATTTCCGGAGCATCGACACAGAAAATACCGAATGAACACTCGACAAACTGGGTGGCAAGGCAAGTCTATAAGCCACCTCTCCAACCTTCTGAAGCACCTCAAAAGGACCAATAAATTGAGGACTCAGCTTTCCTCTCTTCCCGAACCTCATAACACCCTTCATGGGTGATACCTTCAGCAGTACCTTATCACCTTCCATAAAAGACACATCCCGGACCTTCCGGTCCACATAACTCTTCTGCCTAGACTGCATTGTGCGAAGCCGCTCCTGGATCAACTTCACCTTCTCCAACGCATCCTGAACCAAATATGTGCCTAATAGCCTAGCCTCACCGGGCTCGAATCAACCGACCGGAGATCTGCACCTCCTACCATATAAAGCCTCATACGGGGCCATCTGAATACTGGAATGGTAGCTATTATTATATGCAAACTCCGCTAATGATACAAACGGGTCCCATGACCGACCAAAATCAATCACACGGGCACGCAACATGTCCTCTAAAATCTGGATAGTCCATTCCGACTGCCCGTCGGTCTGAGGATGAAATGTTGTGCTCAACATTACTTGAGTACCCATACCTCTCTGTACGACCCTCCAAAACTGAGATGTGAACTGAGTACCTCTGTCAGAAATGATAGAAACTGGAATTCCATGCAATCGGACAATCTCCCTAATGTAGATACCAACTAACCGCTCTGAAGTATAAGTAGTACTGACAGGAATGAAGTGCCCGGACTTGGTCAGCCGATCCACAATGACCCAAATATCATCAAAACCCTTCGAAGTCCGTGGAAGCCCAACAACAAAGTCCATGCTAATCCGCTCCCACTTTCACTCCGGAATATCTAACCTATGAAGTAATCCACCTGGTCTTTGGTGCTCATACTTGATCTGCTGGCAGTTGAGACACCATGCTACATACTCAATAATATCTCTCTTCATCCGCCTCCACCAATACTGCTGTCTCAGATTCTGATACATCCTCGCGGGACCCGGATGGATAAAATACCGTGAGTTGTGGGCCTCTGCTAATAGCAACTCTCGAAGCCCATCCACATTGGGAACGCAAATACGACCCTGTATCCTCATAACTCCATCATCACCAATAGTCACATCCCTGGCATCACCTCGACGGACCCTGTCCTGGAGAACTAACAAGTGCCGGTCATCATACTGGTGTGCTCTAATCTGATCATAGAGAGAAGACCGGGAAGCCATGCTAGTTAATACCCACGGAGGCTCTGACAAATCCAATCTCACCAACTGACCCGCTAAAGCCTGAACATCAAGTGCTAAAGGTCGCTCTGCTGCTGAAAGGTATGCTAGACTCTCCAAACTCTCGTCCCTGTGACTCAAAGCATCGACCACTACATTGGCCTTCCCTGGATGATACAAAATAGTGAGGTCATAATCCTTGAGAAGCTCTAACCATCTCCTCTAATGCAAATTCAAGTCCTTATGCTTCAGCAGATACTGCAGACTACGATGATCAATGAAAATCTCACACTGCACTCCATACAAATAATGGCGCCAAATCTTCAAAGCATGAACAATGGCAGCTAACTCAAGATCGTGCACCGGATAATTCTTCTCGTGCACCTTCAATTGTTTAGACGCGTAGGCAATCACCCTATCGTCCTGCATCAGTACCTCTCCCAGACCAACTCTAGAAGCATCACAATAAATTGTATAAGAACCCGAACCAGTAGGCAAAACCAATACCGGAGTTGTGGTCAATGCTGACTTGAGCTTTTGAAAGCTCTTCTCACACTCATCAGACCATCTGAATGGAGCACCCTTCTGGGTCAATCTGGTCAAAGATGAAGCAATAGAAGAGAATCCTTCCACAAAGTGACGGTAATATCCTGCCAAACCACGGAAACTCCTAATCTCTGTAGCTGAGGACGGTCTGGGCCAACTCTGTACCACCTCAATCTTCTTCGGATCAACCTGAATACCCTCATTAGACACCACGTGCCCCAAGAAAGCTAATGAACCAAGCCAAAACTCACACTTGGAGAATTTTTCATAAAGCTTCTCCTCCCTCAACCTCTGCAACACAACTCTCAAATGCTGAGCATGCTCCTCCTAGCTACGAGAATATACCAGGATGTCATCAATGAACACAATGACAAAAGAATCAAGGTAAGGCTGAAACACACTATTCATGAATTGCATGAACGCGACTGGGGCATTGATCAACCCAAATGACATAACCAGAAACTCATAATGACCATATCTGGTCCTGAAAGCAGTCTTCGGAATGTCAGAATCCCGAATCTTCAGCTGGTGATACCCGGATCTCAAGTCAATCCTGGAGAACACTCTAGCTCCCTGAAGCTGGTCGAACAAGTCATCCATACGGGGCAAAGGATACCGGTTCTTCACCGTAACCTTATTCAGCTGCCTATAATCAATACACATGCGCATGGAGCCATCCTTCTTTTTCACAAACAACACCGGTGCACCCTAAGGTGACACACTAGGCCGAATGAACCCCTTATTTAGGAGTTCCTGAAGCTGCTCTTTCAATTCTTTTAACTCCGCTGGTGCCATACGATAAGGTGGAGTAGAAATAGGCTGGGGGCATGGCACCAAATCAATACCAAAATCAACATCCCTGTTAGGTGTCATGCCTGGCAGGTCTGCAGGAAATATGTCTGGAAAATCACGGACCACAGGAACAGAATCAACAGAGGAGTCTAACTACTAACATCCCTCAAAAAAACAAGATAAGATTCATATTTTTTCTCAACCATACGTTGAGCTTTCAAATAAGAAATCACTATGCTAGGTACATGCTCTATAGACCCTCTCCACTCAACTCTCGGAACTCCGGGCATAACTAGGGTCACGGTCTTAGCGTGACAATCAAGAATAGCATGACATGGGGATAACCAATTCATGCCCAGTATCACATCAAAATCAACCATATTGAGTAACATGAAGTCCACTCGAGTCTCCAGACACCCAATAGATATAACACACGACCGGTACACACAGTCCACAACAATAGTATCGCCCACCAGATTCGAAACATGAACAGACGTAAATAAAGACTCACGGGGAATATTCAAAAAGTGAGCAAAATACTGTATGTGGAACCAGGGTCAAATAAAGCCAAAGCATCACTGTGATAGACTGAGATAGTACCTGTAATCACCGCATCGCATGCCATAGCATCAGGCCTGGCCGGAAGTGCATAGATATGTGGTTGGCCTCCACCTGCTCGACCTCCCCCTCTAGAGCGGCCTCTAGCTTCCTGACCACCGCCCCTAGTTGCCTGGGTGGGTGGTGAAGTGACTGGGGCTGAAGTCGAGGGATGAACCCTCTGCTGAGATAAACTACTAGCACGACGAGGATACTATCTCCACCCATGTCCAAACTCTCCACACTCGAAACAACTACCTGGAGCTGGAGATGGGTACTGAAGAGAACCCCTACCACCATGATAACCAGCGGATGAACCATGCATAGAAGAGCCCTGAAATGATGATGCTCTGGAGGAGCTTTGAGCTGGAAGGGCACTAAAAGATGAACGTCCCGGATAAGAGCTGCGAGGACCCTGCCCAGAAGATGCGCCACTATAAGCTAGGCTAACTGGCTGAGGAGGTCTAAATGGACGCCCTCTACTATGATGAAACTGCCCTCTGGGAGGGGCACCACTGAAGCTACCTAATCCCCGAGGCCTCTTGGCATCCCTCTCCTCACGCTCATGCCTACGAACCGACTCAATATCCCGAGCAATGTCAACAACCTGCTCGAATGTAGCTCCTGACACTCTCTCCCTGGTCATCTAAATTCGAAGCTGATACGTGAGACCATATACAAACCTCCTGATCCTCTCCCTGTTAGTAGGGACTAACTTAAAAGCATGTCGAGCCAACTCAGAAAATCGCATCTCGTACTGTGTAACTGACAGCTCTCCGTGGCGCAGCTGCTCAAACTGCCTGTGCTGCTCCTTTCTATGGGACTGAGGAACATAATTCTCCAAAAAGATCGTGGAGAACGGCTGCTAGGTGAGGGTGCTGAACCAACCGGCCTACGCCTCTCAAATGCCTCCCACCAAATGAAAGCAGCACCAACAAACTGAAATGTAGAAAACGAGACCCCACTGGTCTCCAGAATACCAGTAGTACGGAGTATCCTTTCGCACATATCTAGAAAACCTTGGGCATCCTCACCCTCTGTGTCTCTGAAAGTCGGAGGCTGAAGACTACTGAACCTCTCCAGCCTACGCTGCTCATCCTCAAGCATGACTGGGACTGCATCGTCCTGAAGTGGGGCAACCGGCTGGGCTGGGACTACCCGCAGTGCCTGAATACTCTATACAACCTGCTTAGGTGTCCGGGCATGACTAGGACTACATAGTCCTGAACTGGGGCAACCGGCTGGGCTGGGACTGCATGCAGTGCCTGAATACCCTGTAAAACCTTCTCAGGTGTCCGGGCAGCTGGAGTCTGAGTGCCTCCCCAGGCCTGAGCTGTAGCGGCAGTAGTATTCATAGCAACTGCCTGAGCCAAACTGGTGCATAATGTCAAGATCTGAGCTGGGGTCACCTGAAGAACCAGAATGATAATAGGCACTGCCGGTGCCTGAGCTTGTCCCAATGGAGCACCCTCGGTGGGAACCTGATCCTGAATAGTAGGGGGGATCCACTAGTACTGTCCCGACTGCTGCACGGGCTGGTCCCCTACCTCTACCACGACCTCGAACCCTCGTGGGTTCAGCTAGTGTCTGGTCACCCTGATCCGTAGCGTGTGTCCTCACCATCTGTGAGAGAATAAAACGATAGGAGTTTAGATTTCCATAATCAATAGAATGGCACGACAGAGTTCAAGAAAATGAGATTTTTCCTAAGAGTTCTATAGCCTCTCGAAGATAAGTACAGACGTCTCCGTACCGATCCTCAAGACTCTACCAAACCTGCTCATGACCGTTGAGTCCTATGTAACCTAGTGCTCTGATACCAACTTGTCACGACCCCAAATCCTAACATGTCGTGATGGCGCCTATCATGGAACTAGGCTAGCCAACCATCACATAACTACACATTTATTTTAGTAAAGTTTCACAAATCATTATTAACCAGCATAATAAGTATAAAAATTTCTCTAAGTCCTTAAGCAGGCATAATATAACCTGACAGTCTTAACAAATCCCCCAGAACTGGAGTCAACTGATCACGAGCATCTAAGGATAATACAAATTCTACTAATGTCATAAACAACGTCTGAGAACAAAATACTAAATACTAATATAGGAAGGGAAATGGAGAAGCTGCGGACGCTGGATAGCAACCTCGAAATCCCGAATGCTGACGCCGAACGAACTCAAATGGCTACTATTCAGAACCAGTACCTGGATCTACACACAGAGGTGCACAGAGTAATTATGAGTACGCCAACTCGGTAGTAATGAAAATAAATCAAGTCTGAAGATAAGAAACACACAACACAAAACACCAATTCACAAATAGTAAAACGCAGAGTCTGAGTAAAGTATACTTTTAATACATAAGTTTGAAAACCAATTTCCATGAATAATCCTTTGAACAAGTATATTTTCAAATGTTTCTCAGTAAAACTCCAAAAAATATCAGTGTAGAAGAATGAAGTGAATCATAATTAAAACTCAGTAAAAATATCATCATAACCGCCCCTCAGGCCACATCATCATTCATAAATAGTCACTCAGCACCTCACCATCACTCAGTAATAGTCACTCAGCACCTCACAGTCACTCATGCCTCCCAATCACTCGTCACTCGGTACTCGGAACTCGCACTCAGTAGGTACCTGCGCTCACTGGAGGTGTGTACAGACTCCGGAGGGGCTCCTACAGCCCAAGCGCTATAAACAAGCCAACTCATGGAATCAATCATCTCTCAGGCACTCGGCCTATCTCATATCATAAATATCCTCACAACATTAGCCCTCGACCACAATCGATCAGACACTCTCAACAAGCCACTCGGGCCATAAATAAACAGGGTTCTCGACCCAAAACAATATTTCATTTCAAGAAATAGAAATATCATCAAATAGGAGTGTCAACAATTTCACAACAAAGACTGAGTGTAAAATCATAGTTTCAAAGTGAGGAATATCAATAAAATAGCCTCCAAGGAGTTAAAACAGATCGGCACTAGGCCCCAAACATGGCTTACAAACCAAGTATAACAAAACATAGTAATATTATTTAACATATGCTTTTAAAGCAGTTTTGCAACTCAATAATTGCCTAAAAAGGAACATGTTTCCAAATTTTGCATTCGTGCACGCCCCACACTCGTTATCCAGTGTGTGCGTCACTCCAAACCAATGAAAGGATGTAAATTCCGGGGTTTCATACCCTCAGGACAGGATTTAAAGACATTACTTACCTCAAACTAGCCCGAAAAGCTACTCCGCAACACGCTTGCCCCTCGAATCAACTTCCGAGTGCTTCAAATCTATCAAGTTCAGATTGTTCACATCACATTATCCTAAGGGAATGAATTCCAATCGAAAAATATCAACTTTATGCACAAAACCCGAAATTAGCCAAAAGCCGACCCCCAGACCCGCGTCCCGGAACTTGACAAACTTTATACCAATACGATCCTCATCATCTCACGAGTCCGTACATATAAAGAACTCTGAAATCAGAGTTCGTTTGACCCCTAAAATCATCCCTAAAATGTCCCATAATCTCAAGCCCTAATTTCACCTTTTTCTACTGATTGTTTCCCAATTAAACACTGTTAATTTAGTCCTTAATCACATATAATCGAGTTATGGGGTCCAGAATCCTTACCTCAATGAAGAACAATCATTTTCTCTCTTCAAAATCGCTCCAAAAGCTCTATTTCCGTTCAAAAATGGTGGAAAAGTGGGCAAAGGTCGTGGAGGGTTTAATTTATACTGCCCAGGTATTACTTCACTGCGATCGCGAAGGGCAAACCCACTGACCCTCAAAAAGACTCTATGAGATCGCAAACCTACACACGCAATCGTGATTCAACAGGACATAACTCCACGCGATCGCGAACCTGCTCACGCGATCGCGTAGAACAAATGGACCCTCACCTCACGCACCTATAACTCTACGCGATCGCATGAAGGTCCACGCGGCCGCACTGATCAAGCCTGCCAAACTATGCGATCGCAGACACACTTACGTGATCGCATAGAACAACCTTACCTTCCTCCCACTTTACTCTACGCGATCGCGATGAACAAACCACTGCTGCACTAACAACAGAAAACCATCAATTTCTTCAAGTCCAAAAGTGCTCGTTTGAGCATCTGAAATACACCTGAGGCCCTCGAGACCTCAACCAAACCTACCAACATATCCCATAACATCATTCAAACTTATTTTAGCCCTTGAAACACCAAAAACAACACAAAAAACACCAAAATCACATCGAATTCAAGCCTATGAACTTTGAAATTTCTAAATTCCACCAACGATGCCGAAACTATCCAAAACACATCCGATTGACCTGAACTTTTGCAGACATATCCAAAATGACATTACGAACCTGTTCCAACTTTCGAAATTCCATTCTGACCCCGATAGCCTATTTTCCTCTACCGACCGGAAATCACCAAAAACTAACTTTCGCCAATTCAAGCCTAATTCTACACCGGACATCACAAAAATATTCCGAACACACTCTTAAGTCCCAAATCACCTAACGAAGCTATCTGAACCATTAAATCTGCATTCTGAGGTCTTTTACCAATAAGTAATGCTATTTTTAGAGACTAAATGACTCAATTCTAACTATAACCATTTTGAACCTGAGCCAACCGACTCTAACTCATCATAAACAGTATAACCAACCTATGACAAGGAAGTAACAATAAGTAAAATGGCTACGTAACGACCGATCGGGTCGTTACATTCTCCCTCTCTTAAACAAACGTTCGTCCTCGAACGGGTCTAGAAACATACTTGGAGTCTTAAACAAGTGGGGATATCTGCTCTACATCTCCCGCTCGGTCTCCCAAGTAGCCTTCTCCACTGGCTGACCTCTCCATTGTACCTTCACTGAAGCTATATCCTTAGACCTCAACTTTCTGACCTGACGATCCAAAATTGCTACTGGCTCTACCTCATATGACATATCACCCTCAAGCTGAACGATGCTGAAGTCTGAAACATGAGACGGGTCACCAACATATTTCTGTAGCATCGACACATGAAATACCGGATGAACACTCGACAAGCTGGGTGGCAAGGCAAGTCTATAAGCCATCTCTCCAACCTTCTAAAGCACCTCAAAAGGACCAATAAACCGAGGACTCAGCTTTCCTCTCTTCCCGAACCTTATAACACCCTTCATGTGTGATACCCTCAGCAGTACCTTATCACCTTCCACAAAAGACACATCCTGGACCTTCTGGTCCGCATAACTCCTCTGCCTAGACTGCGCCGTGTGAAGCCGCTCCTGAATCAACTTCACCTTCTCCAACGCATCCTGAACCAAATTTATGCCTAATAGCCTAGCCTCACCGGGCTCAAACCAACCGACCGAAGATATACACCTCCTACCATATAAAGCCTCATACGGGGCCATCTAAATACTGGACTGGTAGCTATTATTATATGCAAACTCTTCTAATGACAGAAACTGGTCCCATGACCCACTAAAATCAATCACATAGGCACCTAACATGTCCTCTAAAATCTGGATAGTCTATTCCGACTGCCTGTCGGTGTGAGGATGAAATGATGTGCTCAACTCTACCTAGGTACCCATACCTCTCTGTACGACCCTCCAAAACTGAGATGTGAACTGAGTACCTTTGTCATAAATGATAGAAACTGGAACTCCATGCAATCGGACAATCTCCCTAATGTAGATACCAGTTAACCGCTCTGAAGTATAAGTAGTAGTGACAGGGAATGAAGTCCTCGAGACTCCGTACGAACATACTAACAAGTCCCATAACATAACTCGAACTTAGTCGAACCTTCAGAACACCCAAAATGACACCAAAACACCATATCTACGTCAAATTCAAGCCTAAGAACTTCTAAATTTCAAACTTTTGCCAATTCAAGCCTAATTCTACCACGGACCTCCAAATTACATTCCAGACACACTTCTAAGTCTAAAATCACCCAAAGAAGCTAACTGAATCATAAAAATCCAAATCCGAATTCGTCTACTCAAAAGTCAAAAACTTTGTCAAACCTTTCAAAAATAGAACCTCTAGTTGAGACCATTCTCTCAAATCAATTCTGGATAACCTGAAATACCAAAACTGACGATTCACATAAGTTAAAACACATCATAAGAAGCTACTCATGCCCTTAAACAACCGAGCGAAGTGAAATTGGTCAAAACGACTGGTCTGGTCATTACATCCTCCCCCACTTAAACTTACGTTCGTCCTCGAACATGTCCAGAGTTGTTCCAAAACCACCATAATTGTCGTGTAACCTACCATGCACACACCCGAGGTTATCCCACATCACCCTATCCCATATAGGTCCAATGGCGCAACATAGCTGAAATTTCTCAATCCAACCTAATCCAAAAAACCTTAGAACCAAATTTCCATTTCCGAAACAATTTGTAAGGTCAAAATCCCACATCTATAAACTGAATAATTTTGAACATGTTGTATCAAGCCATATCTGAACCCAAGATGTAATGACATGATATACCGCATGACTCAAACACCCATAGCGATAACTCCTAATAACAATAGTTGCTCGTAACAACCCAATACCGGTAAATAACCTCTTATCAAGCAAAGCCTCGTTCTAACACTTTCATATACTGCCAATGATGAAAGGAACACGCATAAACTAGTAACCATTCGTCTGATCAGCCAAACATGGAGCTCCCCTAGGAACTATAGCAGATTTCTAAGCCAACTCCCGATATCATTCTTCTAACCATGTTGTAGTCAACTCTAGCAGTATACATTCTAGGCCCAAAGACCTCGTCTCATCCAACACGACCACTATGATGACATGACGAATCAATACTGTCCAAAGCCATAATCCGTGCAACTCGTGCACTCAATAGCAACATCACACGAACTCAAATCATAGAAAAGATTCACACGAGAGGACTAACATGCCATTATAAGTACCTTCACAACACCATGCTACGAGCCTGGCACACATCGTAAAACGAAAACACACAAACCCGACACCGAGGATCATACCTCTACATAACTCTGCTACACTGCGTGATACCATCCAAACGCTGGATCACATGAAATACTTCCAGCCACCATGCTTAAAATCAATAACCATGCGCAAATCGTCATCAAGTACTTAGTGAATTGTCATAATCACGGGGAATCAGACGATACCATGCCACACGAACGCGAATGAACATAACCAATACGTCTTAATCTACAATACCCATATAGATCCACACCATAGGTGCATATACCCAACAATCACAACTCCTCGCAACACCGAAAGGGTAACTCATACATCACTCCAGAAACGAATAAACTCAATGACAATCGAATGGTACATCCCTCAACAATAGAAATTCGGAGTCAACAATTTCGACCCGGTGCAGAACACACACCCATACTGGGCCTACCAATGATCCATAAATGAACTCTGGTCACCCGCAACAGATAGATAACTCTCCAAAAGTTCACAATGACTGAATCATGGCACATACTAACATCTGACTAGCTTTGCTCGCATCTTCACAGTTCCACAACCACAAAATAACATGTTTATGAGAACTCTCAGTCTCAAAGTCCATGAAGCGCACGAATCACCATAGCTGATCCATCTCCGCCGCTCGAATATATACCACACCTCTAATACTCAGTCATTCCACGAGGGATACCCCTATAATTCCTCTGTGCCACCAAGAAACATTGAATATCAGAAGTCGATCCAACAATAGAGCGTCGCAATACCAATGAAGCACCCTTAACTCCACACATTGCCCTTTATGAAATGTATACCCTCTCAAGCCACCCAACAGTGATATCATCTACCTAGTCATCTGAAACAGCCAATGCTACCTAAGAATTTTGTGACCTTCCTTCCAGAACTAAAGCGCGACCTCACATATGCAAATCTCAACTCTACACAACATACCGCATACGACATGCCATCCTATGATAAATATGAGAACTTCATGATCCTTTCTGAGCCACAAGCAACTACGTACCCAACTAGCCAAGAACTTTCCATTTGATCCCATTTAGAAGTAAAATCACTATATATCACATGCACCTCACGCCAATAGAAAATATACATCTCTAACCATGGTAGAAACCATCAGGAACTATCTAAATCCCATTTGTACAACACCAAACCGTCAGAACTGAATCCTTCTAACTCAACCAAGCTACGCAGTCCACCAAAACCCAAGATCATTGCTAAGAAATACCTGTAAAAACTCATTACCTCATGAACACCCAAAGAACTAATCGTATATCTTACCATGCCGATCTGACCTACCAAGCTGTCCTATTTATCCAAGTTCTTTCTGACTTACCTTCGAATTGGTACTTATCCTTGCCATAATAATACAATTCTCAACCAAGACTAACCACACGATACCCAAGCATAAAACCATACCGTCTGAGGCTCGTAAGCCGCTGAATACTCTCTCAATATCCCCAAAAGTAACACATTCAAAATACTTACCCTGAAGAGACTTCCTGCGAATCTAAAGCCATTACCTTCACCTTCCTAATACTGATATGTAGAATCCATGATAATGTAGAAATGCCACAAGTATTGACACCCTCCAACCTAAATCTCAGTTTCTAACCAAATGCACATCTTGAAGATTCCCATTTGTTACATATAACCTTGAATCCATCAGACCCATTCTCGAGAGCTATCCACTCTACGCAAATCTCAATTAAACTGACCAAACAGACCGAATGAATTGGCCCCATTTGCACACCAGCATCCTAAGAAGTAGCCCCCACCTTAATGCAACCAAATAAATTCCTGCCCCATGCACATTACATCCTTCACCAATAACAACTCAAGGCATTCCATGATTCTTATACACCTATAAATCATAACATAACCCCTATCCAAAATTTCCTTTACTCGAGTCATCCTCGATCTCAACCCCTGCAGGTCATCACTGATTCACCAGTATACCTATAACCGAACCCAATACATTACATAATCGTGCAACCAACTTATCATTAGCAGAATCCCCCACTTGGCTCAAAGCCATAGATCAAAACAAATAATAACTTATAATGACCATACGCTAACACCGCCGTCATACCACAGTGAGATTCAACTAAATCCTTCATAATCTCGTATATAGCTCAAACCAGTTAACATCCCAAATCATCTATAACATCGTATTCACCATTGTAATAGCCGTGCGAACTTCCACAAGCGGTATAAACTCAAATTACAACATATAACATTTACTGGTAAAGGAATACTTATTATAAAACCACCTAAGGATCACACAACCGCAGGATACCCCGTGGGAGATAACCACGCCTTTTTAGCCTCAAACTGATATCATCTCTAAGCCCTTCCAAAAAGATCATAGCTATCACGCAATCACTATACCCTCCTGCATTAAAACACAACCAATGCATATCCTCGAGGCATCAAGATACAATAACGAGTATGCTGAGTATGCTCCTCTTGGCTACGAGAGTACGCCAGGATGCTATCAATGAATACAATAATGAAGGAGTATAATTACGGCTGGAATACACTGTTAATCAAATACATGAACGCTACTGGGGCATTAGTCAGCCCAAAAGACATCACCAGGAACTCATAACACAAAAGAAAGATTCGATTCACGCCATGACTAAGCAATATGAGAGGTCTTCCAATACACTCGCAAGTCGAAGCCATATGCCAACTTGAGAGAGAAATCAAACACTCAATAGTTCTTGCTACATATCCAGCCAAGCCTCTTTGTCACAATCAAACAATATGAACGCATCTCACCATCGAATCACACTCACCATATAGTCATCCAGCAACAAAATCCCACTAATAAGAACACAAACGTACATATAAGTCCCAAATGCATGTGGTCACACAATAGAAATCTCAGCACTCAAGCCATAGAGAAAAATACGGCCTCAAGTCCTCAAGACTGGCCCATTATCAACATGCTAGAATCATATCTCGCACCTCACCCATGGAAAGCACAAGTCATGGATACACAACTGATACTGAGCGTTTGCGTTCGCATTCGAATACATGAAAGGAATTCAAAGAGTTACACTTTTGGCTCAATAGATAGATTTGCACGACAATAATTCAAGGATGTGAGATTTTTCCTAAGGGTTATGCAGCCCCTCGAAGATAAGAACAGACGTCTCTATACCGATCCGCAAGACTCTACTAAACCTGCTCATAACCGGTGAGTCATATGTAACCTAGGCTCTAATACAACTTGTCACGACCCCAAATCTAAACTAGTCGTGATGGCACTTATCGTGGAACTAGGCCAACCAAATTAACACTCAAAACATAAAGAATCTTTTATTTATATCATTACTAAACTGATAATCCATAAGGGTTTCGTGTAATCATGTTTAAAACAGATAAAGCTACACCGAATGTTAACTACAACCCCAAGATCCCGGAGTCACTCGTCATAAGCATCTAACAAAATATGAAAGTCTAGAAAATAAGCACTATAACAGTAAGAAGGAGAAGGGCAAGGTTGCAGATGCGTGAAGCTACCTCGCAAATCTCCGTGAACCTCTGGTGCAGTAAATCAACTATCAGTCAGTCCTAGCACCTGAATCTGCACACAATGTGCAGGGAGTAATGTGAGTATGCCAACTCAGTAGTAATGAAAGTAAATAATGCCTGAGAACTACGAAACACATAAAACAAGTCATCAATTCACAGTAAATACAAAGCTCCTTTCAGAATCACATATACGATAATTTGAAAACACTTGAAAGTCGTTTTCAGTATAATTCCCTTAAAATTTACTTTTCAACAGTTCCATAGAAATCAAGATAATTTAGTATAGAAATTATAGATATCATAAATAGCCTCTCGGGCAAAAACATGTATCATAAATCGCCCATCGGGCATATCATCACTCAGAATCAGTCACTTAGCATGCCTCACAATCACTCGGTATCAGTCCATCGGGCAACCTCACATTCACTCATGCCTCCCAATCACTCGTCACTCGGCACTCACACTCAATAGGTACCTTCGCTCACTAGAGGTGTACAGACTCAGGAGGGGCTCCTACAGCCCAAACGCTATAGCAAGCCAAATCATGGCATCAATCACTCTGGCACTCAGCCTATCAATAACATGTTGTGGCGTGCAGCCCGATCCAATATCATATCCTCACAATCAGTAACTCGGCCTCACTCAGTCACCATAAATAGTATAACACGTTGCGGCACGCAGCCCGATCCTATTATATCATCACAACTCACTCAGTCAAAAACCTCTCAAAAAGCCGCCCGGGCTATCAGTAAAATGGGGTACTCGACCCAAAATAACATTTTATATCTCAAAATAGTGTAAATAAGACTTGGTTTCGAAATCAGTTAAACATAATATGACCAAGTGTAAATCATTAGTCAACACATTGAGGAATAGTAGTAAAAGCCCCCAAGGGGGGTCCAAACACTTGGCACAAGGCCCAAATAAGGCATTTTGCCCAAAAACATTGTAATAATCTTAAAACATGAAATATCATATGATTTATAATTAAATAGAAACTTAATAGTAGCTACGGGATGGACCAAGTCACAATCCCACAATAATGCACGCCACACACTCGTCATCTAGTATGTGCGCCACTCCAAAATAGTGATACAATGCGGAGTCTGGGGTTTGATACCCTCAGGACAAGATTTACATTCATTACTTACCTCAAACCGGCCAAAGTACTAATCCGCGATGCCTTTGCCTTCTGGCTCGGCCTCCAATTTCTCCGAATCTAACCAAAACCAGATTAATATCATCAATATATGCTAAAGGAACAAAGCCCACTCGAAAATTATAAGATTTAACAAAAAATCCTTAAATTGGCAAAAACCTTGACCCCCGGGGCCCACGTCTCGAACTCAGTAAAAAATGGAAGAATCAAAACTCCCGTCCTCTCCCGAGTCTAACCAAATAAAATTTATAAAAATCGGACTCCGTTTGGCCCCTCAAATCCCTACCTAAAATTCTCCAAAACTCGAGCCTTAATCCCTCAATTTCACTTTGAAATAATCAATCAAATCCCAAATACGAAGATGGATTCATGAAATATAAGCAAAACCGAGTAGAGAACACTTACCCTAATCCATATGGTGAAAATCGCCCAAATCCGAGCTCCCCAACTCAAAATATGACTGAAAGAATAAACCCTTGTTTTGTATATTTTTCTCCTCCTATTCTGCCTCGATTCTCGTGTCAACCAATCCTGAAACTCGCGTTTTATGCTTCCAATGGGTTCCTTGTGAAATTTAGTCAATTTAGGCTTTTGAATCACACAACTTGACCTTATAATGAAGGAGATATGTAGGTTTTAATATTTGCGAATAGTGCAGATTTTTAATACGCTGTCAGTGACAATTTCGTAATTAACCTGAAAAATCTGGCAACCTTGGTGAAATGACCATAAAATCCTCATACGATGTCCAAATTTGACGATTCTTTTTGATACGCTTCTGTAATTATGATACGGATCTAATTATTCATTCAAAACGTAAATCGGAGCTCATTTGTTCAATATGATATCATTTATGCTTGAAGAAACAACGTCAAAACATAAGAAAAACGAGCACAACGCAGTCCTAACCTATCTGAAACTCACCCGAGCTCCTCTATACCACGTATGAACATACTAACAAGTCCCTATAACATAACTCGAACTTAGTTGAACCTTCGGAACACCCAAAATAATATCAAAACACCAGATCTACGTCGAATTCAAGCCTAAGAACTTCTAAATTTCCAACTTTCGCCAATTCAAGCCTTATTCTACCACGGACCTTCAAATTATATTCCGGACACGCTCCTAAGTCTAAAATCACCCAAAGAATCTAACCAAATCATAAAAATCCAAATCCGAATTGGTTTACTCAAAAGTCAAAAGCTTGGTCAAACCTTTCAAAATTAGAGCTTCTAGTTTAGACCATTCTCCCAAATAAATTTCGGATAACCTGAACCAAAACCGACGATTCACATAAGTTAAAACACATCATACGAAGCTACCCATGCCCTTAAACAACCGAGCGAAGTGAAATTGGTCAAAACGACTCGTTGGGTCATTACAATTATCCATTTATATCATGTGTGATTTTTTAATCTTGATATAAATATTTAAATTGTTTAAATTTATTAATAATATTTTTAAGTAATATATAGTAAAATTTCCAATATTTTGATTAAGTTATTTATAGTAATTAATTAAGAAATAAGTTACAAGTGCCTTTTTCTGGTTATGCCATATGGTTAAATTAGTTATTAGGCAAGAGTTAATTAGTTATTATGTTACATGTAGCTAAATTTAAAGTTGCCACTTGGCTCAAGGAGAGTGTTTTTTCCTCTCCTTTTAATAATATAATGAAATTTTAATTTTGTGGTCCTACTCATAGTTTGAGTTATTTTCCCATAATTTTAATCTAATCATTATTTTTTTCTTTTATTTCTAATATTAAATATTTTTGAATTTTTAATTATTGTGTTACCTAATATATAGTATTTCACGTTTTCATGTGGCCTTCATTAACTTTCCTCTTTATTTAAGATCATTATCCATTATATCCTTTAATATTATATAGATCAATATGTGATTTTTTTCTTGATATAAATATTTATATATTTTTTAATTAATACTCGAAGTTGTTAAATTGTGTAGATTTATTAATAATATTTTTAGGGATTATATAGTAAAATTTATAATATTTTGATTTAGTTATTTCTTATTAGTTATTTAACAAATAAATTATATGTGGCTTTTTCTGGTTATGCAATATGGTTGAATTAGTTATTAGATAATAGTTAATTAGTTATTATGTTGTATGTGGCTAATAAGGTTTTCACTTGGATTAAGAAGAATAATATTTCCTTTCCTTTTAATAATATAAAGATTTCTAATATTTTGGTTTATTTATTTTTTATTATTATTTAATAAATAAGTTATATGTGGCTTTTTCTGGTTATGCCTATCCCTGAATGTGATGACCCAAAGGGTCATCTTAAGAATTAAGACTCTATTTCAGACTCATTAGCCTTAAAAGACTAATTTTAATTACCTCAATTTGCGTGCGCAGTCCGGGCATGAAACTGGAAAGCTTTTATGTGAAAATATGAGAAATAATGAAATTTTAGAGTTAAATTTGGTTTTAGTTGACTTTGGTCAACATTTGTAGTAAACAGACACGGATCTGTGTATCGACGATCCCGGGAGGTCCGCAGTAAAATATGGGACTTGGGGGTATGCCCGGAATATAATTCCGAGGTCCCTAGCCTTAGAAAATAATTTTTGAAGAAAATTGTTATGCTGAAATTCAAACGAAATAAAGAAATAATTATTGTTTGAACTCATTGGTATTGGATCAGTATTTTGGTTCTTGAGCCCGGTACAAATTTGTTATAATGTGAAAGTCATATTTGTTAAATTTGATGCAAATCGGAATTTATTTGATGTGATTTGGACATTCAGTTGAGAGATAGTGAAATTTAAGTGTTCTTGAGGAAAATTCTGAGTTTTGTGGTTAAAATATTTTTAGGC
Source organism: Nicotiana undulata (assembly GCA_005239495.1). NCBI lineage: Eukaryota > Viridiplantae > Streptophyta > Magnoliopsida > Solanales > Solanaceae > Nicotiana > Nicotiana undulata. The sequence continues at coordinate 30,908 of ML263338.1, read as the reverse complement.
TTGCGTGCATGTTTGGTCTGGATCCCCGAGGGCTCGGGTGAGTTCGAGTAGGCCATAGAGTGTTTTGAGACTTAGAAGAAAATAACTGGAGTTAATAGTTGCAGGTTGCAGGTCTCTGAACCTGGAAGCGCGGAAGCGCTTGGAATCCGCGGTCGCGGACCACGTTCCGCTGCAGCGCCCAAAAAAGCCAATTGAAGTCAAACTTCTCCATTTCCCAACTTCAAATTTCGAACTTTTGCCGAATTGCCTCAAATTACTCTACGGGCCTCCATATCATATTCCTAATGCGCGCCTAAGTCCAAAATCACCATACGGAGCTGTTGACATTACCCAAAACTCATTCCGGGACCGTTTACACAAAAGTCAAACATCCGATCAAATCTCACTAATTAAGCTTCCAAAATAAAATCCCTCTTCCAATTCAACTCCGGATCATCCGGCAACAGAATTCAGCCATGCACGCAAGTCGATATATATAATATGCAGCTGCTCAAGGCCTTATGCCACCAAACGGAGCTTAAATTCTCAAAACGACCGATCGTCCTCGAACGTGCCATGATTCGCCTCGAATTCGTCCAATCACAGAATGCACACTTCCAACACACCCGCGGTTGACCCCACGTCACCCCAATCTACATAAGCCTGACGTCACCATCTCAACTGCAATTTAACCTTTCTACCACAACCGATAAGCCTCATACCTCAAATTCTCACCTTCTATTCATTTCCTAAAGACCCGATTCTAATCCATACCTGGTTTCAGTCTCAACCAGCTGCAACAACTCATGCCTACACCGACAACGTACGACCACACAACATAACACACAACACATGGGCTAATAATAACATTTCTGATCACAGTAGCTGCCCGCAATTAATCTAGCACTGGCGATTAGCCTCATATATGCAAGAACATTGTTTCAACCTTCCATAATACTTATAATGATGCGAGAAACACGAAGACGTCATATTAGACACCCGAATCACCAAGCCACAGCTAACTCCATCGGGCACACACCCCGCAAGCTAAAACTGAAGAAGCATAGAACACAAATGGCAGAATATGAAAAGAGAACACATAAGCAAATTACAAAACAAGCCCGACAGGCACTACTGTCTAGCAGCACTAACCCACAACGGATATAACAAGGAAAGAATGAAAGCATATAAACAATTCATAAGGATCCCATCTTGATAAAATTTCCACCACGATACTCAGCCCGGACTAAACATTTCGAATCACAAAAGGCCACGAGGGTCTCGCCCTCAACTCTAAATCACATATCAAATATATATCATACAAACTGAAATCTTTCACTATCTCAGCTCTACCAATAAATCACAACAATCGCTGAACTCTCACCCCGTAGGGTACCAAATCACGAATTGTAACTAAGAATACTCAGGAAATCACACCAAAACCTACCATAATGAACAACATGGACTCACTTCTAATCTTACCACCCTCAATGATGGATAAGAACAACAATAGAAATGGCTACCACTCATAGAACCTCCCAACAGGGGAAAACACGTAAACAGTTGAAACTCTCCCAAAAGTGAAACAACAAATAAGGGAACTCATCCCGATAAGCATAACCGAAACAAAATACGAATGGTGCCCCTTTGTAACAAATCAAAAGTATACCTATATGACATCATCTGGCGCAACGTTCTCCAGCCTACTATATGAAACACATCAATAGGTCGGGCCTCCCCCTCTTGGGCGCCCTCTACTCTCTTGAATACTCCGTTGTGACACACATGTCCGAAGTCTAGGACAATCCCTCACCAAGTGGCTGGTATCTCCACACTCAAAGCAACTTGTCTTCTGACGTGGCTGTGGAAACTGTGCAGTATGAGTATTCTGAGATCCATGAGCACCTGAAACATTGCGCGAAGTCGGAAGTGCAAATTGATCTGGCTGACCCATAAAACTTCTACCATGTCGTACCCTTCCTCCAAAATAAGGACCAGTAGATCTCTGCGGTTTACGAGGCTTCCTAGCCTGCATGTACTCTCTCTCCTGATCTCGTATGTCGTCTCGCTCCCGGTCCCACATACCCTCTAACCGACAATCGATTCCTACTACCTACTGGAATGAGACAGCCGACTCCAACTCTTGAGTCACGCTGAACCAATATCATGCCTGAACCCCTCAATGAATCTACGGACTCACCCCCTAACTGTAGCAACCAGATGAGGTGCATATCTGGCCAACTCACCGAATTTGACGGCATACTCTAATACTAACATAGTGCCCTGACGCAACTGCTCAAACTCCGCGCGTCATGCCTCTCGGAGGGACTGAGGTACAAACTCTCTCAGGAAAAACTTTAAAAACTGAACCCATGTGAGTGAAGCTGACCGGACGACCTAACTTATACGCCCGCCACCACTGAGAAGCCGCTCATCCGAGCTGAAACGTGACACTTCTCCAGGAAACCCTGGGCATCATCTGTCGTTAATCCACTGATGGTAGGAGGGTGGTACTTTTTGTACCTCTCAAGTCTGAGATGTTCTTCCTCAGGTGTTGCTGCCCTAACCACGGGCCGAACTGGAACCACATGTTATGCTGCCATGAAGCTGGAACCTGGCCAACATGATCTCGTTGCTCTAGAGTGTAGGCGGCAGGAGTCTGAACTTCTCCTCTGATCTGTGGAGTAGCTGGTGCACCCGGAATCTTTCATGCATGACTCAATGTACCAATTATACTAAAAATATGCGCCAAGTCTCCTGAAGTCCGGGCGTAACAACGAGTGTCTCCTGTACCTGTCCCATAACTGGAACTGCTGGCAACTCCTCAACGGCTGCTCTGGTAGGTGTCCTAAATGCGGCACGTTCTCCTTGTCGACCTCTGCCCTTTCCCCTAGCGACATTTGCCTCGGGGGTAACATCATCATGAATCGTAGCTCGTGTCCTCACCATCTGTGAGAGAATGGAACAATAAATTTCAAATTTCAAAATCAAGGAACTCGCACGATGGGAATGAAGGAAGTGAAATTGTACTAATAGTTATGTAGCCTCTCGAAGATAAGTATGGACGTCTCCACACCGATCTGCAAGACTCTACTAAACTCGCTTATGACTGGTAGCACCTATGAACCTAGAGCTCTGATACCAACTTGTCACGATCCAGTTTCCCTCAGTTGGGTATCGTGATGGCACCTAGTCTTAAGGACTAGGAAAGCCTAATATTAAATAAACATAAATCATAATAACAAAACTTTTAGAAGTTTTGAAATAAATCTCTACACATTGCACATCTTCCCAAAACCCGGTGAGTACAAGTCATTAGCTTTAAAGGATATACTCTAAAATTTCTAATTGCCACTGTTCGGAATTAAGTACAACAGTGTATGAACTAAAATATAAGACGGTTACTCCGAAACTCGCGAACGCTGTAGCGATTTACTTGAGTCTACACAACAGCAACCGTGTTGCTAGCTATCGATCGGCCGGCTATGCAAAATCTTGGATCTCCACAAAAATGTGCAGAAGTGTAGAATGAGCACACCACAGTGGTGCCCAGTAAGTATCAAGATTAACCTCAGTGAAGTAGTTATGAGGACTAGTCAGGACACCCATTGGTCTAATAAACTAAACATGCACAAGTACAAAATAACGGGAACATAACATCTTTCTAATATCTACACAAGTTGGCTAACAACATTACAACTACAAAAAAAGAAGGAAAACACGGCAAACAACAATGGTACACAAAAATAACACACAAAAGGGTGGATGGGGACACAACCCAAATCCAAAATCATAATACAGTAAGGACAAGTAGTAACTCAGCACTGCAATAGTTCCCACATCAGGTCTTAGCCAACAACCCCAATAAATTGGTCAGATCTTCAAGTGTAAGCTTTCACCAGCAGGTTTATATTGAAAGCTTAAAAATATAATCGTGTCAAATAGAAAATTTCCTTGAAATATACTTCATCCGAATATATATATATACTTTGCAGAAAGATAATCTTCAAACGTAGTTCTGTCAAGATAAAAGCTTTTCAAATATACTTTTCCAATGAATGTCTTTCAAACATAGTTTTCTTCAAGCTAAATACTTTCCAAATTTACCTTTCCAAGCCATAGTCTTTCAAACATAGTTTTCTTCAAGCTAAATGCTTTTCAATGATACTTTTCAAATTTACTTTTCAAAAGGTACAGTTTTCAGGTAAATATACTTTGATTATAGGTCACCCTGTCACATCTAAGCGTAGAAGATTATCAGCTCCGAACACAAGTATATCAACAGGGAAAATCTACCGGGATCCCATCCCGTAGTTCCAAAATAAATATGCAGTACAAGGGGGGATCTCCTAGAATACGTCTCTAGTCCCCAAAGTAAATATGCAGTGCAGGGGGGATCTCCCAGAATACATTCGTCGTCCCCAAAGTAAATATGTAGTGCAGGGGGGAGTTCCCAGAATACATTTGTAGTCCTCAAAGTTAATATGTAGTGTAGGGGGGATCTCCCAGAATACGTCCATAGTCCCCAATTTAAATATGCAATGCAACCAACAAGGATAACAACTATTACATGACAGAATACATCATACATCGCCACAACAGGTACAAAAGCAACAAATGATAGAACTGCGATGTGCGACGAGGAAAACAATACAAGAACTTAAATCACAAGAACGATAGAACTCACTCACAAGGAATAACCATTGAAGAGAAATACTAAGCGTAAGGAAAACAACTTAACAGGGAGAAACAAGACGTAACAACAATTCCACAATATTAAAGTCAACAATAAGAACCCAACACAAGTCAATTAATTCCAAATAAAGGCAAGTCGGCTAAGTTGTAGGTTATTAAATTCCTTTTAAGGTTGAAAAATTACGAGAGATTTTTCAACAATTCAAATAAGGGTAAGTCGCAAAAGATAATCATAACTCCAATTAATGCTAAACAATTATAGGGTAAGATAATACTAATTCCAATTAAATAGGTAGTTTATGAAAAATATATCTTGACGGTAGAAGGGTAAAATCTTCAGTTAAGTTGATTAAGGTTAAGTAAACAATAAAGTGAATCTAAAAGCAAGTAATTCTAATTTAAGCAGGTAGAGATGAAACTAGCCATCATAAACTCAGTCATAAAAAATTAGAAATTCATACACAGGGAATATAAGGACCTATGAACCCTAAAAGGACAACTTACTAGAAATAAGTCCGGGTACGCACTCGTCACCTCGCGTACACGTGTTGCAATCAACATAGAAGACTCAAATCCTAGGGCTAATTCCCTCACACAAGTTAGGCAATATACTTACCTCAAAGACGATAACCCGGTACTTTAAAATGGACTTCTCGGGTGAAAAGGCTTCTAGATGGCACAAATCCAACTAGAACAACTTCAAAACACACATAAAATTTATATGGAACTATTTCGGGTAATAAAGATTCGATCTTTACAAAAATTAAAAATCGACCCCCGGGCCCGCACCTCGAAACCCGTCAAATTTTACAAAAATCCGAATACCCATTCAAATATGAGTTCAACCATATAAAAATTATAAAATTCCGATACCATTTTCGCCCCTCCAATCATGCAATTTCATTTTGAAAATTTTCTTCAAAAACCAACATTTTTCCTAAACCCAAAACACAATTTAAATGATAAAAACAAAGACTAAGTCATGGAATATATTAAATTCTAAGGGAAGAACATTTACCCAATCGAATTTCAAGAAAAACCCACAAAGAATCGCTCAAAACCGAGCTCTACAAGTCAAATTATGGTGAAAATTGTGAAACCCTCTATGTTGGAATATATTCTGTCTTCCCAGATATTTGTTCACCGCGATCACGGAAGAACTGATGCGATCACATAGAAGGAAAAATGGCTACTGTCCAAATTGTGCTATGAGATCGCGAGGGCCAATATGCGATCGCAGAAGAGGAAGAGGAAAGGCCTACGCGAACGCGTAGAAAAACTTGTGAACGCGAAGAGTAACAAGTACCAGTGCTCGAGGCCATGCTTTCTATTATGCGATCGCGGAACGGGAGACGCGAACACGAAGAGTGAAACATGAAGATCTACGCGTTCGCGTGGGGGAATTACACGAACACGAAGAAGAAAATATGGAAGGTCGACTTTACACTACTCGATCGCAACTAGAACTACGCAATCGCGGAAGGGAACATCAGACACCAGAACAACAGTTCAAAAATAGGGAAAATGACCTATAGCCCATTTGGAACATACCCGAGACCCCGAAACCCCGTCTAAGAACACAAACAAGTCATATATCCTAAAACAGACTCGCTCGAGGTCTCGAATCACATTAAACAATGCCTAAATGACGAATCAAACCATAAATCGAACTTATGAACTTTCGAATCTTCGAACATCTAAACTCGTGCCGAAACCTATCAATTCAACTCGGAATGACGCCGAATTTTGCAGACATGTCCCAATTGACATCCCGGAGCTAGTTCACCTCTCGGAATCGCATTCCAACCCCGATATCCCAAAAAGTCTACTGTGGTCAAACTTCTCCATTTCCTAAACTTCAAATTTCCAACTTTTGCCGAATTGCCTCAAATTACTCTACGGACCTCCAAATATAATTACGGATGTGCGCCTAAGTCCAAAATCACCATACAAAGTTGTTGACATTACCCAAAACTCATTCCGGGGCCGTTTACACAAAAGTCAAACCTCCGATCAAATCTCACTACTTAAGCTTCCAAAATAAAATCCCTCTTCCAATTCAACTCCGGATCATCCGTCAACTGAATCCAGCCATGCACTCAAGTCGACATAAATAATATGAAGCTGCTCAAAGACTTATGCCAGCGAACGGAGCTTAAACTCTCAAAATAACTTGTCGGGTCGTTAAAGCCTAGAATTCCGCTAGCCGCAGTTTTTGGAGGCCAAATTCCGCCGTCGCGCCCCCTAATTCCGCTGACAGCGGTGGGGCAAGGCCTAGAATTCCACTGTAGCAAAAATGTTCCGCTGACAGCGGTGACAGGTCCTGAGGCGCGTATAAATACAGTCCCTCTTTCATTATTTTACCACTTTTCAAAAATAACAAAACCCTATAACGGAAGAGGCGATTTTTTCAAAATATTTTCTTCCCCAAATCATAGGTAAGTGATTTCTAACTTATCTCTTTCAATCCTTAACTACTTTCTACAATATTTCAACCTAGAATCTAGAAATTTTAATGGTAGAATTAGGGATTTTTAGGAAAACTTAGGAAACCCATAATTTTTCAAAAAATTTAACTCCCTTAGCAATAATTAATGATATCAAACTAAATTATGATTAGATACGAGTGAGTTGAAGGAAAATTCTAAAGGAAAAGTTGTGATTGAGCAGTGAGTGGCCTGCTGAATTGAGGTAAGTGCTTGGTTTAAACTTGACTTGAGGGAATAAGTGAGGTGACGAGTATCTATGCACCACAAAATTATTTATTGAACATGATCCCTTCCCTATTCCCAACTTATTTGATTCCTGGCTTAATTGTTTGCATGAACTTTCTGCCTCCATGTCTACTAGTTTTCATCAACTTGTTGTTAAGTATTGTTTCGAGTAATTTGGAAGTGTAAGTTGTTACCTTGGATTCATTATGATATATTATAGGTTGAGATGGTTGACAATGTTCTACGATTTTTATATATTCCGGCTGGTTTCATTGTGAGATTGACAAGGTTTATGAGTAGTACGACTTTCTGTTTACAATTGTTGAGACAAGAATATTATGAAAGGCTTTGACCTGAATTGTGAAATATTTTATAAATTAAGTAATGTGATTTTTTGGTGGGAGCGGGTTGCACGCCGCAACAAGGAGTGATAAGGGTTGGCAGGTGGGATCGGGTTGCACGCCTCAACAGGAGAAATAAGGGTGATATATATATAGGGAGGAGCAATAAGGGTGGACAGGTGGGAGTCGGTTGCGCGCCGCAACAAGGAGCAATACGGGAGGACACTCATGATTTACTGATTTTTGAACACAAGGATTTGAAAACTTATTCGTTCACTTTACTGTTATTCATATTATGCACTTACCGTAAGATTTTAAAGTGAATTTTGGAATTTTGGAAACTTATGGAGAATTTGTTATAGCTGAGACCTAGAAACGGTGTCTGAGTTATTTTATTTATTTATGCAAATTATTGTTTTGTTTAGTTTATAATTTCTTTCTTGCTTTATTGTATACTGTTCTCAAGATATGTTATAAATGCCCCGCCATAGCCTCGTCACTACTTCGTCGAGGTTAGGCTCGACACTTACTTAGTACATGGGGTCGTTTGTACTGATACTATACTCTGCACTTCTTGTGCAGATCCAGGTTCCGGTCAGAGCTGATCCTTTTAGCATAATTGAACATTTACACGGAGACACGAGGTAGATCTGCTGGCGTTGGCAGATTCCTGGAGTCTTCTCCTATTTATTTTGATACTATTTTATTTCATTCAAAACAGAGATATATTTATTTCAGCCCATTTATTTTTAGTACTCTATAGTAGTTCGTGGAATTGTGACACCAGACCCTGGCTAGTTTTATAGTTATCATTAGCTCGTTGTTCGTTTATCATTCCAAATATTATTTATAATATTAGTTTTTGGAAAGTATTAGATTTCATGTTCATTTAAAAATTTTATTCGTGTTTAAGTAAATATTCAAAGAAAATAGTTAATTAAGTTCTAACATTGGCTTGCCTAGCAAGTGTGGTGTTAGGCGCCATCACGATCCCGAGGGTTGGGAATTTGGGCCGTCACAAGTTGGTATCAGAGCTCTAGGTTGCTTAGGTCTCACAATTCACGAACTAGCTTAATAGAGTTTAAAGGATCAGTACGGAGATGCCTGTACTTATCTCTTAGAGGCTATAAAAATAGGAACAAGCTCATTTTATTTCTACTCTATCGTGCAATTCTTGGTATCTCAAATACTGATCGAACTCTTCTATTCTCTTGCAGATGGCGAGAACACGTGCTTCTTCTTCCGCTGACCGGCAATCCCATCCAGCAGAAGCAACATCTCCTTCTAGGGGCAGAGGCCGAGGCAGGGGCAAGACTCATCCCATTTCTCAAACAGCAGCCCCAACTGTGACACCCCAGATAGAGATTAGTGAGGGGGTTCCAGCTCAGACCATTCCAGCAGGACCAACTCAGGTCCCAGAGGGGTTTATTAGTACCCTAGTGCCTCATGATACTTATTAGTGGGCCTTATGAAGAGCGTAGCCCATGCAGGCACACTCCCTGTGGTAGCAGTCGTATCTCAGGTTGGAGGTATGGTCCATACTCCTGCTACCCACACTCATGATCAGACTACTACTCAGGTTCAGACCCCAAAAGCTAATCCAGTTGGAGCAATTCAGCCAGTTTTTGCAGAACCGATTGTTGATGGGGCAGTTATGTCCACCGATGCTTTATGGAGACTGGACGGGTTCATTAAGCTTTTCCCTGTTCATTTCAGTGGTGCTAGTTCAGAGGACCCTCAAGAATATCTGGATAGTTGTCATGAGGTTCTTCGGAAAATGGTTATTTTGGAGACCAATGCGGTCGACTTCGCCGCTTTTAAGATAATTGGTTCTTCCAAGAAATGGTGGAGGGATTACTTGTTGACTAGACCAGCTGGGTCACCTGCTTTGTCTTGGGATCAGTTTCCGCAATTTTTTTTTTTGGAGAAGTTTTTGCCTATCACTACTAGAGAGGAGAATTGTCGTCAGTTTGCGACTTCAGCAGGGCAACATGACGGTTACCCAGTACGAGCATCGCTTTGTGGATTTGGCTAGACATGCTATTCTTTTGTTTCCCACACACAGAGAGAGGGTCAGGAGATTCATTGAGGACCTTGCTCACCCATCAGGTTGTAGATGACCAAGGTGACAGGGACTGAGATTTCCTTTGAGGATGCAACTATTGTGGATTTAGTGGTACCTCATCTAGAGGCGGGGTTAATTTCAGCAGTAGCCATTCTTCCAGGCCATTCCATTCAAAACTTCAGGCATCTCATGGCACTTCAGGTTGTCATGGTTCATATATGCCTCATTCTGCTCAGCCAGTCTACAGTGCACCATCAGCTCCTATCAGAGCACCTCCTGTGCAGAGTTATTATTATGGTCAGCCGGCTCGTCAGGGTCAGTCTCCATATTAGGAGGGATGTTTTGAGTGTGGTGAATATGGGCATATTCAGAGAGCTTTTCCGAGATTTTCAGGTAATAAGAATCAGTACCAGGGTTCAAGTGCCATAATTTCGGAACCACCTACAACACCACCTGCCCGGTCAACCAGGGGTAGGGATCAGGTAGCCAGTGGTAGGGGCCAAATTGCTAAAGGTGGAGGTCAGGCCGCTAGGGGTGGAGGTCAGCCCGCTAGAGGTGGAGGTCCGCCTATCAGAGGTACTCCAAGAGATGTGGTTCAGGGTGGCGGAGCCCAGCCCCGACCGTATGCATTTCTAACTAGTCTTGAGGTGGAGTCCTCCGATGCTGTTATTACAGGTATCATCCCGGCTTGCAATAAAAATGCCTCAATTTTGTTTGATCCGGGGTCTACTTATTCTTATATGTCGTCATATTTTACCTCGTATTTGGTTGTACCCCGTGATTCCTTGAGTGTCCCTATTTATATGTCCCGCCGGTGGGAGATGCTATTGTGGTTGATCGTGTATATCATTCGGGCGTAGTAGTCATTGAGGGTCTTGAAACTAGTGTAGACTTTTTTCTTCTTGACATGGTCGATTTTGATGTTATATTGGGAACGGATTGGTTGTCACCTTATTATGCTATCTTGGACTGTCACGCCAAGACAATTACTTTAGCCTTGTCGGGGTTGCATCGATTAGAGTGGAAAGGGACCCCTGTACATTTTCCCAGCAAAGTGATTTCTTATGCCAAGGCTTGTCGCATGGTTGAAAAGGGGTGTTTGGCTTATTTGGCTCATATTCGTGATTCTGAGGCTGAAGTTTCTTTATAGACTTGCCTATTGTTCGTGAGTTTCCCGAAGTATTTCCCGCAGATTTTCTGGGGATGCCACCCGAAAAGGATATTGATTTTTGTATTGATGTGGCATCGAGCACTCAGCCCATTTCTATTCCTCCATACCGAATGGCCCTACTAGAATTGAAGGAATTGAAAGAGCAGTTGCAAGACTTTCTTGATAAGGGTTTTATTAGACCTAGTGTCTCGCCCTGGGGTGCACCGGTTTTTTTGGAAATAAGAAGGATAGATCAATGAGAATGTGTATAGACTACCGGCAATTGAATAAAGTTATTGTCAAGAATAAATATCCATTGTTGATAATCGATGATTTATTTGATCAGCTTCAGGGTGCCATTGTGTTTTCTAAAATTGATCTGATATCGGGCTACCATCAATTAAAGATTAGGGCGTCTGATGTCCCTAAGACCGCCTTTCAGACGAGGTATTGGCACTATGAATTTCTGGTAATGTCTTTTGGCTTGACTAATGCCCTAGCAGCCTTTATGGTTATAATGAATCGGGTTTTCAAGGCTCATCTTGATTCTATCGTAATTGTATTCATTGATGATATTCTAATATACTCCCGCAGTCGGGAGGAGCATGAGCAGCATCTCCGAATAGCGCTCCAGACTTTGAGGGTTAATCGGTTGAATGCTAAGTTTTCGAAGTGTGAGTTCCGGTTGGATTCAGTAGCTTTCTTGGGCCACATCGTATCAGCAGAGGGTATACAGGTAGATCCTAAAAAGATAGAGGCAGTCAAGAACTAGCCTAGACCCACTTCAGCCATAAAAATCAGGAGCTTCTTAGGTTTGGCGGGTTACTACCGTTGTTTTTTTGGACGGATTTTCATCTATAGTAGCCCCAATGACTAAATTGACTCATAAAGGTGCCCCATTCAAATGGCGGACGAGTGTGAGGCGATCTTTCAAAAGCTCAAGACAGCCTTGACTACATCACTGGTGTTGGTGTTACCATCAGATTCGGGTTCTTTCACAGTATATTGTGATGCTTCCCCTGTTGGGCTTGGAGGAGTATTGATGCAGGATGGCAGGGTGATTTCATATGCATCTCGGTAGTTGAAAGTTCATGAGAAGAATTATCATGTCCATGACTTAGAGTTGGAAGTCATTGTTCATGCATTAAATATTTGGAGGCACTATCTCTATAGTGTGGCGCGTGAGATTTTCACGAATCAACGCAGTCTCCTATATTTGTTCAAGCAAAACGATCTTAATTTGAGACAGAGGATATGTTTAGAGTTATTGAAAGATTATGACGACACTATATTATATCATCCCAAGAAGGCCAATGTGGTGGCCGACGCATTGAGTAGGAAGGAGGTGAGTACGGGCAGCCTTGCATTTATTCCAGTCGGTGAAAGACTGTTAGCTTCAGACATTCAGACATTGGCTAATCAGTTCCTGAGGTTGGAAGTTTCGCCCAACAGTGTTTTAGCTTGTACAGTCGCTCGGTCTTCTCTATTTGAGCGTATAAGAGATCGGCAGGATGATGACCCACATTTGATGGTCCTTAGGGACACAGTTAGGCACGGTGGTGCCAAAAAGGGTATAGTTGGGGATGACGGTGTACTGAGGATGCGCGGTCGTATACGTGTGCCGAATGTTGATGGCATTCGTGAGTTGATCGTTGAGGAGGCTCACTGTTCTAAGTATTCTATTCACCCGGGTGCAGCCAAGATGTACAAGGATTTGCAGGAGCACTATTGGTGGAGAAGGATGAAAAAGGATATTGTTGCTTATGTGGCTCGTTGTTTGAATTGCCAACAGGTGAAATATGAGCATCAGAGACCCGGTGGTTTACTTCAGTAGATAGAGATTCCTGAGTGGAAGTGGGAGCGTATCACTATGGACTTCGTTGTTGGACTCCCACGGGCTCAGAGGAAATTCGACGCGATTTGGGTTATTGTGGATAGGCTGACTAAATAACTACATTTCATTCCAGTGGTAAGTACTTATACTTCGGAGCAGTTGGCAGAGATATATATTGGAGAGATTGTTCGTCTTCACGATGTGCCCGTGTCCATCATTTTTGATCGGGGTACGCAGTTTACTTCGCACTTTTGGAGAGGAGTTCAGCGTGAATTGGGCATACGGGTTGAGTTGAGTACAACATTCAATCCTCAGACGGACGGGTAGTCCGAGCGTACTATTCAGATCTTGGAGGATATGCTCTGCGCCTGTGTTATCAATTTTGGAGGTTCTTGGGATTAATTCTTGCCGTTAGCAGAGTTTGCCTACAATAATAGTTTTCAGTCGAGCATTCAGATGGCTCCCTGTAAGGCATTATATGGTAGACGGCGTAGATCGCCAATTGGATGGTTTGTGCCGGGAGAGGCTCGATTATTAGGTACAAATTTAGTTCAAGAGGCCTTATATTAGGTCAAGATTATACAGGATCGACTTCGTTCAGCTCAATCCATGCAGAAGAGTTATGTCGACCGTAAGGTTCGTGATGTGGCATTCATGGTTGGAGAGAGAGTCTTACTCCGGGTATCACCCATGAAGGGTGTTATGAGATTTGGGAAGAAGGGTAAGTTGAGCCCTAGGTACATCGGGCCGTTTGAGATTCTTAATAGAGTGGGGGAGGTAGCTTATAGACTTGCGTTGCCTCCAGGGTTATCCTTCGTTTATCCGGTATTTCATGTATCTATGCTCTAGAAATATAATGGTAACTCGTCCCACGTATTAGATTTCAGTTCTGTCTAATTGGACAAAGTTTTAACTTTTGAGGAGGAGTCGATAGCCATTTTAGACCGGCAAGTTTGTCAGTTGAGGTCAAAGAGTTATCCTTTAGTTCGAGTTAAGTGGAAAGGTCAGCCCGTCGAGGTAGCTACTTGGGAGTTCGAGTCGGACATGCAAAGTAGATATCCCCACTTGTTTGCCAGTTCAAGTAATTTTCTATGTACGTTAGAGGATGAACGTTTGTTATAGAGGTGGAGATTGTGATGACCCAAAGGGTCATCTTATGATTTTAAACTCTATTCCAGCCTCATAAGCCTTAAAAAGACTAAATTTAGTTACCTCGATTTGCGTGCGCAATCAGGGCGTGAAACCGGAAAGCTTTGATTTTAGTTGACTTTGGTCAACATTATGAGTAAACGGACTCAGATCGTGTTCTGACGATCCCGGGAGGTCCGCAGCAAAATATGGGACTTGGTGTATGCCCCGAATTGAATTCTGAGGTCCCTAGCCTTAGAAAATATTTTTTGAAGAAAATTGTTATGCTGAAATTTTGAAGGAAATAAAGAAATGATTATTGTTTGAACTCATTGGTATCGGGTCCATATTTTTATTCTGGAGCCCGTTATAGGTTTGCTATAATGTGAAAGTCGTATTTGTGAATTTTTATGGAAATCGGAATTTATTTGACGAGATTTGGACGTCCGGTAGAGAGATAGTAAATTTTAAGTGTTCTGTAACGACCTGACCGGTTGTTTTGAGATCCAGCGCATCTTTCAGCAGTTGGGGGTCATGAACAACTTCATTTTGGGTATTGTGACTTGTGTGTATGGTCAAAGTTGAAATTTAGGAGGTTCGGAGTTAAATTGAAAGGAAAATTCTCATTTCAAAAGCCTTAAGTTGAAGAAATTGAGTAAGACTGGAATTTTGAGTAAACGATCTCGGAATCAAGATCCGAAGGTTCTAGAAGGTTCGTATGATGATTTCGGACTTGGGCGTATGTCCGGATCGCGATTTGGATAACCCAGGAGCGTTTCAGTGTATATTGTGGAAGTCAACATTTTTGAAGAAATTTCCTAAGTTTGGCTTGAAGTGCATTTCAATGATATTGATGTCCGTTTGGGATTCCGCATCTGGGAATAGCTTCGTATGGTAATTCTGGAGTTGGGAGCGCGATCGGAAGTGAATTAGGATGTTCGGAGGTCATTTTAAAGTCATTTGGCTAAAGATAGAAATTTGAAGGTTTTTAAGAAGTTTGATCGAGAGTTTGACTTTTTGATATCGGGGTCGGATTCCAATTCCGAAAGTTGGAGCAGGTCCGTAATGTCGAATATGTATTGTGTGCAAAATTTGGGATCAATCGGGCGTGATTTGATAGGTTTCGGCATCGGATGTAGAAGTTTGAAATTTCAAAGTTCATAAAGTTTGAATTTTAGTGTGATTCGAGATTTCGGCGTTGTTTGATATGATTTGAGGCCTCGGGAAATTTCGTATCATGTTTTGGGACATGTTGGTATAATTTTATAAGGTCCCGAGGGCCTCGGGTGGATTTCGGAAGGTTAACAGAATGAATTTCGGACAAAAAATAAGAAGAAAAAATTGTTGCAGAAAATTTCTGCTGCATTTTTTTGGACAGCAAATTGTGCGTCGAAGAGCTAACTGTGGAAGAGTATATATAATAATCTATAAGGAATATGAAACTTTGCAAAACATGAAAGTTGTAGATCTTGAAGTCTAGTTTACAGAACATTAAACCATTTGTCATTTGGAGTTTTGCGCAAAACGTTATGACCGATTGAAGATGGCTGGTGGGGCAGTTTTCCCAGAATTTTCTGATGCGTGGAGCCGACTTTAGAATCTCATATCTCGGAATATATTAAGATTTAAATGGTGTACAACCTATCAAATTAATGATCTTCTAGTCTAGTTTCTAAATCTTCAAACCGTTTGTTATTTGGATATTTTTACAAGAAGTTATGGGTGGTTTAACAGAAGGTGTTCAAGAAGGGAAAATTTTAATAGGATGTACAACCTGTACAGCACAAGTGCAAGGTACAACTCGATGAAGCAGGGGTAGATTCTTTAAACACGAATTTTGGCCATTTCTTTCATTTCTTTTATTTGGCTTGGATGATTTTGGAGAGCATTTCAAGGGGATTTCATCAAGCGTCAAAGGTAAGTTGTTTCTACTTATTTCCAAGTTAAATACAAGATTATTACATAGATTTGATATGAGAAATTGAGAAAAATGTGGGGAAACTGCAAGGTAACCTAAAATTGATAAAATTTGATTTTAGCCACAATTTGAGCATGAATATTGGAGTAAATTGTGTGATTGAACTAGTAAAGCCTCGGGTAGAGATTATCTTCAAGAAATTTCGGAATCCGGGCACGTGGGCCCGAGGGCATTTTGGTCAATTCACTAAGCGGAGTTGAGAAATTATATAATCTGAATTTTTAGCAAGTATTAGAGTATATTTTCATTGGTTTATCGTTGTTTGGTTAGTTTGGGGGCGTTGTGCATCCATTGGAGTCGTCGGAAAGGCTTAGAAGTCGTTTATGGAACTTTGGAGCGAGGTGAGTCTCCTTTCCAACCTTGTAAGGGGGAAATATCCCCATAGGTTCCTTATTGCTATGTATACATGTTGTGAGGGCCACGTACGTACCGAGTGATGAGAGTCCATACGTGGCAACTATATTGCTATGTCGGGTAGCTTTAGGACTCACAAGCATGCCTCTATGTGCCCTATTTGTACCTTTGTATGTGTTATGAGTTGTCATTACTGTTGAGGTGATATGGAAAAGTGAAACATTATAATTTAAATCCCAGTTGACTATCTGTGGTATTGGCACAGTCCTGTTGAGTTCACTGTTGAGGTTGTACACATATGTACTTATATATACGCACTTGTTATCGAGTCAGCACACGAGTCATAAGTATGATGCGCGGTCGTGGGTTAGCTTATTATTATCGAGTCAGCACACGAGTCGCAGGTATGATGCGCGATCATGGGTAAACTTATCATTATCGAGTCATCACACGAGTCGCAGGTATGATGTGCGATCATGGGTAAACTTATCATTATCGAGTCATCACACGAGTCGCAGGTATGATGCGCGATCGTGGATCAGCTTATCATTATCGAGTCAGCACACGAGTCGCAGGTACGATGCGCGATCGTGGGTTAGCTTATTATTCTCGAGTCAGCACGCAAGTCGCAGGTATGATTCGCGATTGTGGGTTAGCTCATGACCTCAGTCCTTATGACCACCCTTACGACTCCAGCTGGTTGTCTTGTCCTGGTATGTGTATGATCACTTGAGTTCTGAGTCACTTATAACTGGATTGTCAGGTATTGGTTAAGAGGAGATTTTGGTACTTTGCTGTTTATTTTTCAGTTATTATCTGGATTACGTTATTTGCTATGTACTTGTTGTTTACTGTCTCACATGCCTATTGCTTTAGCCATATCTCGTCATATTTTATATTGCTTGACCTTAGTGAGTATCTAGTCGACCTCTCGTCACTACTCCTTCGAGTTTAGACGGGATACTCACTGGGTACATATATGTATATGTACTCATACTACATTTTCTGTGCATTTTGTTGCACATGTACCTTTATAGTACATTGATCGATTTGGGAACTTATACGGGTTACATTCATCCAGAGGCATTCAACAGCTGCCGAAGTCTCCCTTCTGTGTACTTACATTTTATATTTATTGCCTTTGTCCAATTTGTTTTTCGGACAAGCGTTGTATAATTGTATAAATTCTTAGCAATTGCTCATCGACTTGTGTCACCGGGTTCTGGTGATGTCTTGGTATTTCTTTTCTGTATTAAGTTGGTTACTTGCCGTATTTAAATTACGAAATTTATTTATTTAATAATAAAAATGCAAGAAGAGGCTTCGATTCTAAAATGTTAAACAGGAAAGTGTTCCAACTGATTAAGGGGTCGGCTTGCCTGACAGTGGTGTCCGGCGCCATCACAACCCATAAGTTTTGGGTCGTGACATGTTCTTGAGGAAAATCGTGAGTTTTAGGGTTAAGTTCATTATTTTGATGATTTGATCACACGAGCAAGTCAGTATGATGTTTTTAGACTTGAGTGCATTTTTGGTTTGGAGCCCCGAGAGCTCGGGTGAGTTCGAGTAGGCCACGAAGTGTTTTGAGACTTAGAAAAAATAACTGTAATAGTTGCAGGTTGCATATCTCTGAACCTGGAAGCGCGGCAGCGCTTGGAATTCCGCGGCCGCGGACCAGGTTCCGCTGCAGTGCCCGAAATTCTGCTGACCGTAGTTTTTGTAGGCCAAATTCTGCCGCCGCGCCCCTTAATTCTGCTGATAGCGATGGGGCAAGGCTTGGAATTCTGCTATAGCGAAATATTTCCGCTGACAGCGGTGACAGGTCCTGAGGCGCGTATAAATACATCCCCTCTTTCGATATTTTACCACTTTTCAAAAATAACAAAACTCTAGAACGAAAAAGGCAATTTTTCAAAAATATTTTCTTCCCCAAATCATAGGTAAGTGATTTTTAACTCATCTCTTTCAATCCTTAACTACTTTCTACAAGATTTCAACCTAGAATCTAGAATTGTTCATGGTAGAATTAGGGATTTTTGGTAAAACTTAGGAAACCCATAATTTTTCAATAAAGTTAACTCATTTAGCAATAATTAATGATATCAAACTCTATTATGATTAGATACAAGTGAGTTGAAGGAAAATTCTGAAGGAAAAGTCGTGATTGAGCAGTGAGTGGCCTGCTGAATTGAGGTAAGTGCTTGGTTTAACCTTGACTTGAGGGGATATGAATCCCCAACCTAAATGCTATGTGAGTTTTCATGTGTGTGGTACATAGTTGAGGTGACAAGTATCTATGCACCACCAAATTATTTGTTGAACATGATCCCTTCCCTATTCCCAACTTATTTGATTCCTGGCTTAATTGTTTGCATGATTTTTATGCCTCCATGTCTCATTGTTTTCATCAACTTGTTGTTAAGTATTGTTTCGAGTAATTTGGAAGTAATTTGGAAGTGTTAGTTATTACCTTGGGTTCATTATGATATATGAAAGGTTGAGCTGGTTGACAGTGTTCTACGATTTATATATATTCCGGCTGGTTTCATTGTGAATTGACGAGGTTTATGAGTAGTACGGCTTTCTGTTTACAATTGTTGAGACAAGAATATTTTTAAAGGATTTGACCTCAATAGTGAAATCTTTTATGTATAAAGTAATGTGATTGTCTGGTAGGAGCGGGTTGCACGCCGCAACAAGGAGTGATAAGGGTGGACATGTGGGATCGGGTTGCACGCCGCAACAGGAGAAATAAGGGTGATACATATAGGGAGGAGCAATAAGGGTGGACAGATAGAAGAGGTTTGCGCGCCACAACAAGGAGCAATAAGGGAGGACACTCATGATTTACTGATCTTTAAACACAAGGATTTGAAAACTTACTCGTTTACTTTACTATTTTTCATATTATGCACTTACGATTATTTTAAAGTGAATTTTGAAAATTTGGAAACTTATGGAGAATTGGTTATAGTTGAGACCTGGAAGAGGTGGCTGATTCATTTTATTTATTGTTGCAGATTATTGTTTTGATTAGTTTAGAATTTCTTTCTTGCTTTTTTATTGTATATTGTTCTCAGGATATGTTATAAATGCCCTGCCGTAGCCTTGTCGCTACTTCATCGAGGTTAGGCTCGGAACTTACTCAGTACATGGGGTCGGGTGTATTGATACTACACTCTGCACTTCTTGTGCAGATCCAGGTTCCAGTAAGAGCTGATCCATTGATCATAGTTGAGTATTTACACGGAGACACGAGGTAGATCTGCCGGCGTTCGCAGATTCCTGGAATCTTCTCCTATTTATTCAGATATTGTTTTATTTCATTCAAAACAGAGATACATTTCTTTCAGCCCATTTATTTGTAGTACTCTATAGTAGTTCGTGGAATTGTGACACCAGACCCCGGGTAGTTTCATAGTTATCATTAGCTCGTGGTTCGTTTATCATTTCAAATATTATTTATAATATCAGTTATTGGAAAGTATTAGATTTCGTGTTCATTTAAAAATTTTATTCGTGTTTAAGTAAATATTCAAAGAAAATGGTTAATTAAGTTCTAACATTGGCTTGCCTAGCAAGTGTGGTGTTAGACGTCATCACGATCCCGAGGGTTGGGAATTTGGGTCGTGACACTGAATTAGTTATTAGATAATAGTTCATTAGTTATTATGTTACATGTGGCTAATTTTAAGGTTACCATTGGCTTAAGGAGGGGGCTTTTTCCTCTTTTTTTAATAATATATTGATATAAATTATTGTTATTATGTTGTCTAATATATAGTATTTCATGTTTTCATGTGGTCTTTATTAACTTTTCTCTTTATAGTCACGACCCAAAACCAACCCGGCCGTGATGGCGCCTATCGTGGAACTAGGAAAGCCGACACACTCTCAAATAATTCGATTTTTTGTTAAAATTTTACATAATAGCCTTTTTCAAACTGAAATTTGAATAAAATAGATAAACACAAAACCAAAATGCGGAAAATAAAACCCCGACATCGGGTGTCACTAAGTCAGAAGCCAATACTACAATTGTTCTGAAATATAACAAGACATCATAGTTTGAGAATAGCCAAAATACACTAAAAGAAAGATAAGGAAGGAGAAAGGCGGGACTGCGATCGCCAGGCAGCTACCTCGCTATCTCCGATGAAAGTCCACGACCAGAATAGTCAACATCTGCTACTGTGGCCTGAGATACTTGGATATGCACGCAAGGTGCAGGGTTAACGTGATTACCCCAACTCAGTAAGTAACAAGTCCAAACTATGGACGGATAGGCAGTGACAGACTAAACCTCAAGAGATAACAAAATTAAACTGTACAGTAAAGTAGACATACTTTCCATTCAAGTATTTACCTCAAGAAGCAAGGTAAATGCAAATATGAACAATGTAAAGTAATAATCTCAGCATATCTCTAAGTGCTAATGCACATAATGCATGAAAATGTACCATGTACCTCCACTCTCAAGTGCTCAACCACTCGATGCTATATATGGCCATCCGGCCTAGGGAAGATCCATCCCGGAATATATACACATTGCCGATAACAGTCTCTCTGTACCGAGGAAGGCTATTCAAGCCCTATGGAGAAGATCCATCTCCAGGTATAAATACCTCGGACAAGATCTATGCCCAAGGAAGATCCATCCCTCAAAATATCATTTGCGCTCACCGGGGGTGTGTTACAGACTCCGGAGGGGCTCCTACAGCCCAAGCTCTATCACAATCATCAACATAACCGCTGCAGCGTGTAGCCCGATCCCATAACATTCATTCATAATCAGCCTCTCGGCCTCACTCAGTCATCACTCTCCATTCTCACACACACATGCTCACAATGCTATGAAACCAGCCCGAGACAAGGTTATGATGTGCCAAATAATGGTAAATGAGACTGAGACACGATATGATATGCATAAATAAGACCGAGTACAGAATATCAATGAAACTAATGAGATGACATCAAAAAATGACCACTCGGGTCTCAACAGTATCTGCGTGAAGCCCTAACAGGATATCTAGCATGATTTACAACACATTTACTTAATCACATGATATAAACACGAATATCAGCAAGAAAGAGTCACTAAGCGGTGCTATGGAATGAACCAGGCCACTCTCACGGTGCACGAACGTCACTTGGCATCTGCGTCACCTCAATACCAATTACATAGCACATAGATCGGGGTTTCGAACCCTCAAAACCAAGTTTGGAAGCGTTACTTATCTCAATCAACCCAAAATCCTACTCCGCGATGCCCTTGACGCTCGACTCGGCCTCCAAACGCTCTGAATCTATCCAAAATAAGTATATTATCATCAATATACGCTATAGGAATGAATTCCACATAAAAATTATCAAATTAGACCAAAATTCCCAAATTCGGTTCAAACCCAGCCCGGGGCCCATGTCTCGAAATCTGATAAAATTACAAAACTAGAAAGTCCATTCACTCACGAGTCCAACCATATCAAATTTATCAAAATCTAACCTCATATGACCCCTCAAATCCCCAAATCAAAATCTCCAATCACCAAGCCCTAATCCCCTCAATTTCATCCTTAATCTTCACTAATTACATTCTTAAACAACTGAAAATTACCATAATCATGAGTATTAGGCTCAAGTTACTTACCTCACTGATAATCCCTTGAGTCTCGCTTCAAAATCACCCAAAAGCTCCAAACCCGTTTTGAACATGGTGGAAATGAGCAAAATTTTGCGAAGGGTTCAATTTATAATCTCAGCCCACCAAAACCACATCTGCGGTCAAAATATCAACTTTTGCGATGCTGCACATGCGGGAAAACCATCGCATGTGCGGATCCCACTTACTCCTCAAAATCCGCATCTGCGGCTAACATCTCGCACCTGCGGCCTCGCAGGTGCGCTCCAATACTTGCACCTGCGCATCCAGCCCAAACCACTCATGCCCGCTTCTGCGAGCACCTTTCCGCTTCTGTGGATCTCGCACCTGTGCTCCCGCTTCTGTAGATGCAGAGAAACACCAGCAACATCAACAGCTCTTCAACAACAAAATATCAACATGTGAACCACCCGAAACACACCTGAGGCCCTCGGGACCTCCACCAACGATACCAACAAGTCACATAACAATATACGAACTAAGTCGAGCCCTCGAAACACTCAAAACAACATCAAAACATCAAATCAACCTCGGATTCAAGCCTAAGAATTTCCTAAGCTTCCAATTTCCGCAAACGACACCGAAACCTATCAAACCTCGTCCGAATAACCTCAAATTTTGCACACGCGACACAAATGACTCTACGAACCTACTCCAACTTCCGAAATTCTATTCTGATCGCAATATTTAATTTTCCACTGCCGACCGAAAATCACAAAATCTTAATGTTCACCAATTCAAGCCTAATTCTACCACGGACCTCCGAATTACATCCCTCACGCGCTCCCAAGTCCAAAATCACCTAATGGGGCTATCTGAACCATAAAAACTCCAATTCGAGATTGTTTACTCATAAGTCAACATCTGGTTGACTTTTCCGACTTAACTTTCTAAATAAGAGACTAAATGTCTCATTCCACTCCAAAACTACTCCGGACCCGAACCAACCAACCCGATGTAACATAATAAAGCTGAACAACACATAAAGAAGCAGAAATGGAGGAAACGGGGCTAAAACTCTTGGAACGACCGGTCAAGTCGTTAAATTTATTTAATATCATTATCCATTTATATACTTAATATAATATAGATCAATATGTGATTTTTTTAATATTGATATAAATATTTATATTATTTTAAATTAATACTCGAAGTTGTTAAATTGTTCAAATTTATTAATAATATTTTAAAGTATTGTATAGTAAAATTTCTAATATTTTGATTTAGTTATTTATTATTAATCAATTAAGAAATAAGTTGTATGTTGCTTTTTCTGGTTGTGACATATGGTTGGATTAGTTATTAGGTAATAGTTACATGTGGCTAATTTTAAGGTTGCCCCTTAGCTTAAGGAGAGGTCTTTTTTCTCTCCTTTTAATATAAATTTGTACCCGAAAAATTAGGATGGGATTTTGACTAATTTACCTTTATTCATGTCTTAATATTTAATCTTCATTGGTAATTTGAACAAAGTTAGATGTTTGCGGTTTATAATTATTACTAAGGGTAAAAAAGAAAAAGATAATTAATTTTGTTTTGAACTTCTAAAGTGACAAATAATTTGAGACAACTAATTTTAGTAATCACGATTGATAACATGAGAAGGAGGGAGTAATAGTTTGGTTTAACTTCTTACTAATTTTTTAGTCCTTTTGCTTAATACAATTAATTAATTGGATCATATGCTCGAGTGTAAGATATATTTAGTATACAAAATTATACACTTTTTTTCTTTTCTTCTCTCTTCTTCTCTTTTTTCTCTTTTTTCTCTCTTTCGTTCTTGCTTTTTACTCTTAGTTAAATTACTATCGTAGACGATTGAATTTTATTGAGTTTAGGTCAATTAAATTAGGGAATCTTACAGAAATGTCTCAAATAAGTCTCAACTTACCAATCTTTAGCCATTAATCATATACTTACCAAAACTAGCCAAAGACATATAGAAATTGAAAACCTAAATAAATAAATCTCTTTCTCTCCAATAATCACACGCAAAGATCTCATTCCATATTTCTAAGCGTGATTAGCAACAGTAGATGCAAGACGGATAGGAAATTTCATGGATAAGGTAGCAAATAAGGTGATGAAATGCAAAAAAAAATATATACCAGATTCCAAAAGTCTACGAAAAAAAGGACATGTTTCAATGGGTATGGTTGAAATTCATTGAAAACATATAGATGAGTCAACATACAAAATTTGAGGAAGATTGGAGGTGATTTGGACTGATTTGATAGCAAAATTCGTAGTTAAAATCGACTTAAAAAAACTCTTCTGCGACTTATGTATCAAACATGTATCTCACACACAGATATACATGTGATACACATTTGATACATATGTGATCCACAAATGATACATAGTGTGATACACAGTTTATTTTTTCATGTTCATCTTCTACTTCGATTTTCAAAACCTCAAAACTCCACCAAATCATTCCAAAATTGAGATTCAAACTCCTTAAGATGTACCCTATCTATTCTAATAACACCCGCCAAACAACAATAACAACCCGGTAAAATCCCATTAGTGGGGTCTAGGGAGGGTAGTGTGTACGTAGACCTTACCCCTACCCCGAGGAGTAGAGAGGTTGTTTCCGAAATACCCTCGGCTCAAGAAGACGAAAAGAAAAGAAAAGATAAAATATCAGTACCACCAACAGTTGTTGTCACGACCCAAAATCCATAAGGTTGTGATGGCGTCGGACACCACTGTCAGGCAAGCCAATAATTAATTGGTTAAGTTAAATTTCTTGTTTTAGCATTTTTGAAATCATTACCTTTCACTTTATTACATAATAACTGAATAAAATCCGCTACATAAATATGTTAGTCTAATATTTCGTTTTAATAAAATACATCCCAAACACATCCCAGAACCCGGTGACACAAGTGCATGAGCAAATTTCTAAGAATTAAACATATACTACAAAGCTTGTCCGAAATACAATTGGACAAGGAATTTAAAATAAAAATAAATACATCTGAGGGAGACTCTGTCAGATGCGGATCGCCTTTGGATGGTGCAGCTCGCCTAAGTCTCCTAGCCAGCCACATCGCTGTGAAAGTACGTGTGCAATAAAAATGCACAGCGAGTGTAGAATGGGTACGAAAACAACGTGTATTCAGTAAGTATCCCGCCTAACCTCAGAGAGGTAGTGACGAGAGGTCAAATTAGGCAGTTGCTAGAAGTCAATTTAGTATAATCAAGTGAGACACTAAGCGGGAATATCATAGGCAATTTAATAAAAATCTAGGATAAGGAATATCAATTCTTCTTACATTCAACACTTTAACACCTCGTCATTTCAGTTGACAATTTATAATTTACAGGCCAATAAACATGTATAAATCACAGGAAAGTACGCACCAATTATCATGCGTTATGTCGAGGGTCGAACGGCGGGGACCAACAATAATAAAATGTGCACTGCCGAAGGGTCGAACGGCTCGAACCATAAATGCATCTATCTGCCCCGCCCGCGAATCGATCATGTGACGCGGTCATACATAAATAACAAGGTCATCCTACTCGCGAATCATACATGCGACTCACGCACCCATAGTTACACATATTCACACAAATAAACCACATTTTTATCAGGAAAATTAGCTATTCAAAGAAGTGATTGAATTCTCCTTTTAATGAAAATGAAAATAGTATTTAAAGCCTTTATGGGGATTTACTTGCCAATTTCGATAGGGTTTCAAACGTTATAGATTTACCCGAAACACAATTATCCAAGGAAGAATCAATTCTCCTTCTATATGATTAATAAAAGTAGACGCTATCCTTCTTAGAGATTTAATTACTAATTGACAGCATCACATGATATTTTATTGACAATGTCACAAGTACAACAAGTAAAGCATGCTAGTGGGTCCTAGACTACCCGCACATAGCATATTAGTAGCTACGCACGGACTCCCGTCACCTCGTGCGTACGTAGCCCTCGCAAATAGTAGCACATAATTAATTATTTCACCTATGTTGACAATTTTCCCCTCACAAAGTTAGAAAGGAGACTTACCCCGCTCCGAAGGTTCATAACCGGCCTCCAAGCTCTTCCGACGACTCCAATTGATGCGAAACGCCCCAAAACTATTCAAATAACAGGCAAACCAAAGAAATTCACTCTAATACTTGTAACAATTCAAATTATATAAGTTCCCAACTCCGCTCGAAAAGTTATCCAAAATTCCCTCAGGCCCACGTGCCCGGATTCCGAAATTTCTCGAAGATAAACTCTACCCATGGCCTTACTAACTCAAATAATTTTCATACTCAAATTCGTGGTCAAAATTCAAAACTACCACTTCTAGGTTTTTCTCAAAATTCCCAACTGTTCCACAATGTTTCATGTTCAAACCCATGTATAAACCTTGTATTTAACATAAAAAATGGGAAGTTACTTACCTAGTGTTGCTTGATGGAAATCCCCCTTGAAGCTCCCCAAAATCGCCACACCAAATGAAGGAAATGAAGAAATGGCCAAAAATCTCATTTTAAAAATACTTCACTGCCAAGCACTGCCCTCATTCGCGAATGTAGCAAGACCATAACGTTCAGGATGCACAAATCTTCTTCAGCCCCCTTTCCTTCTCTGCGTTTGCGGCACCAAGAACGCATTCACGAAGGTCAACTTCCCGGACCCTTCGCGTTCGCGTGAATTCCTTTGCGTTCGCATAGGCCAAACGACCCTTGTCCCAGCTCCCAAACTCCTTCTACGCGTTCGCTTACCTAGCCCCATGTTCGCGTAGTTGTCTCACACCAAGCCTCCCCGTTCGCACCCCCTTTCATGCGTTCGCGAAATCCAAACCAGCAGCCCCCATATTTTCCTCTTCGCGATCGCATGACAAGGCCGCGACTGCGATGCACCTCAGAAACACTAGAAAACAGCAGCAACAAATCACCCCGAATTGACCCGAAACCATCCTGAAACACACCCGAGGCCCCCGGGACCTCGTCCAATCATACGACTCAGTCCCATAACATCCCACGGACTCGCTCGAGGCCTCAAATCACATCAAACAACGCCAACACCATTAATCGCACTCCAATCCAAACTTTATGAACTTTGAAATTTCAAACTTCTACATTCGATGCCGAAACCTATCAAATCAGGTCTGATTGACCCCAAATTTTGCACACAAGTCATATTCGACATTACTTACCTGCTCCAACTTCCGGAATCGCATTCCGACCCCGATATCAAAATTTCCAATTTCGGTCGGATTTCTCAAATATCTTCAAATTCCTATCTTTAGCCAAATGACTTCAAAATGACCTGCGGACATCCAAGTTCACTTCCGATCGGGCTCCCAACTACAGAATCACCATACGGAGATATTCCCAGGCTCAAAATCCCAAACGGGCATCTATAACACTGAAATGCCTTCCAATCAAAATTTATGAAATTTTTCTAAAATGTTATCTTCCATAATATGCGCCGAAACGCTCCCGGTTTATCCGACTCCCGATCCGAACATACACCCAAGTCCGAAATCATCATACGAACCTACTGGAACCTTCAAATCCTGATTCGGAGGTCGTTTACTCAAAATCCAATCTTAGTTGATTCTTCCAACTTAAGTCTTCCGAAAGTAGAATGTTTCTTTCCAAATCCACCCGAACTTCCCGAATTTCAATTCCGACCATGCGTACAAGTCACAATACATGAAATGAAGCTGCTCATGGCCTTAAAACGACCGGTCAGGTCGTTACATTCTCTCCCACTTAAACATGCGTTCATCCTCAAACGTGCTAAGAACTGCTCTTGAGTAATCTGAAATCACTGTGTAAGACCTCGTGCACCTGCCCGTGCTACCACAACCCCGTTGAGAACATTAGCTTGATCAAATCTGAAGATATCCTCTTTTATCCATTCAATAAGCTCAGAACCCAGTTCCAACACTTGAAATTTCTCTGCCAGGCCTGTTTCCAATATATAAACACCATATCAACTACCACACAAAGTACCAAAACATGACTGCATACCTTTGCTGCATTTAGCACCATACACCGCATATTTCATCATCCAACCACAATGACATTCCCTGAACCTTAATAGCCCAAAATTTCACGAATCTAATGCTCCCAATGCACCTTATGATATATATACATCCTGCTATAATGTTGACCAAACATTGAATCTTTCCCCCTGACTAAAATCATCATCTCATTATGAACCGAATAATGGTAATTGTCCTGTAATATACTCCACATAATCTTATCGCACTGATCCCTGATCCATGAATCTCGTCTCACCCAGTATGAACTGCTCAGTCAACAAATCACTCCCATACATGACCATTAGTCTCACACGATGCCACAATGCGCCAATAGGCCACAACTTGAACATGATACATAAGGAAATGACTCAGGAAGGGACTACTCAACTCACGCAGCTAATATGAACTTTCCTCGGAAAATAGGAAGTAAAACACAAGAAAAATAATATAGGGAACCGTACTCAACACCACACTATTGAGGCGTGCAACCCGATCCAAATAACATACACGTGGCAGCGTGCCACCCATTCCCATCATAAAATTCACATAAGGAGATACACACCGAGGTGGATTGCTCATTATTACAAATTACTGAATATCGGTCACAAGCACGCTAAGTGCATAATACCATCTTGAGGAGACTGATAGAGCCATATGCTATAATATTTAAGCACAACTGAGATGCGATATATATATACTCTGAATCTCAAGAGCTCTCCTGCTCACATAACATTATTACTACGCAGAAACTCAGCACATTGAAAATTTATCAAGCCATTTCACAACTCCCAAGTCGATTCTACTCGCACCGAACTAGGCTATATACACCACTTTTCTCATAACACCCAAGAACAACCGTCATAGCCGGGACAAACACCCCACAATACACAACCAACTGAACCGAGCCTTCCAAGCATAAATTCTCAAATAAGCAATGTTCACTTCCTTATACTTGGTCTAAATCTACAATCAATCAGGTGACTACATGTCACACTTATATAATCTTCCCGTGGTACCGCTCCCACGACCTTCCACACCAGGTAACAAGTTTGCACGCCCATACCACCGACCATGCTAACGCCGTAAAACAAATCAAGAACCCATAACCAGGATCCAAAGCCTCTTTCACCAAACACTGATCTCAGGTGACACTGAAGAAAACACAAGTTTCCTTGCTCATCCGAGCTCATGACATCCTTGTTAACACCGAACCGCAATCTCGATTCTTACTCCCAATTACATACTATTTACCGCACCTAACATGACAATATGAGATGGCGCAAGAATTCCATCATAACTCCTGAACCACTAATAGGGTGAACACTCCATCATACCGAAACCTTTTTCTTACCTCAATTCAAGAGAACCATAACAACACACGAGTGACTTCTCAAAATTACAAAACAGGCAAATCCTCAGGGAATAGTCTATACCCCCATGATCCTTCCGGGATATGCCTACACCTGACAAGCCATAATACTTGAATGCTTCCAATTATGATCTATTACGGCGACCGACAAGCCTCGCACACACCGGCACAAACCACATGCATAATTTAATCACACTGACGAAACTGATCAC
Organism: Nicotiana undulata; assembly: GCA_005239495.1. NCBI lineage: Eukaryota > Viridiplantae > Streptophyta > Magnoliopsida > Solanales > Solanaceae > Nicotiana > Nicotiana undulata. The sequence goes on along the minus strand of ML263338.1, from coordinate 1,419 downwards.
TACCGTAGATGTTCCATTTCGACCATGGCTAACCAATCTATCTTCTTTTTAATTATCCTTAATTGCCTTAGAAATAATAGTAACCCCATTCAACTCATAACAAACTCAATCATCACTCATCCCGAATGGCCTTGACTCATGAGACCACGTTGTCTCAATCCCACAAACCATCTCATACCCTCCTTGTGAGCATTCACAACTCCAACTAATATACCCGTCCTGATACTCTTTCTCCAAATCTGGAGTTCATTTTCTCTCCTCCCTCTGATACTATCCTACACGCTGAAAATAGCATAGAACACCTCAACAATTTTCCCTTTCTCAGAAATTACGCTGCAATAGCTCGATTCTTAATCATACTGCTTCCTGAAACCCCTAAACACCGCATTCTTAGCCTTCGAATTCATTAGAACTGCTATCAAGGGTCACCCACTTTGACTAGCCTCGAATACGATCAGCTCCAAAGCTCTTCTAGCACATGCACACCTTCTCAATGAAGCACGTGACTGAGTCACTACCCTTACAACTCGCCTATGCCTTAAGCATAAATTCTGAATCTCCCAAAATCTAACCCTAGTCCAATAGGACCAACGTTTGCATATATTTATCAAATCCCATGCTCAATTACCACTTTATTCCTCAGCTGTAATAACTTGCTAATATGCCGACAATCTGCAACCCCTATGAGAAGATAATCCTGTAGCCCAATTGCAGGTTGTGGGACTCTCCCACTTAGCCTGAAGCTACTCCTTGCACCACTCTGGAACCCACCTATCACGCCCCAAACCTAGGGAGGTGTGGCTGGCACCCCATTCCGCATTGGCCCGAGCAAACCACTCTGCAACTCTTTTTTTTTCTTTGCAACTATCATTGCCAACATGGCCATAACTCTTAATATACAATTGTAAGTGGGAAAATGTTATATCAATGAACCATCATTCATACTACATGAATACATATGGGCCGTCAAGGCCTCTGACATATTGTACATGATAAACATGTGTCTACAAAGCCTCTAAGATTATTTGACATAAAATGGGACAGGGTACCGGCCTACCCATAAGTATGTAGAAAAACTCTGACACAATGACTTATAGACTCGGCTGCACTCCGAATGAGGTGGAGTCTTACCGATCCTTCGCTGAATGCTAACCTCGCCTACTATGAGGGCTCATCAAGCTGATTGTCTATACCTGCAGGCATGAATGCAATGTCCCCAACAAAAGGACGTCGGTACAAATAATGTACCGAGTATGTAAGGCATGTACTGAAAACTGAAACTGAACTGATAATATAATAAGTGAAAGCAATTGGAAGTCAAAGATAATCTGAAGATATGCTTACCTGCTGATACTTACTCAACTCTCTCAATATAGTAAGTAAAATAGTTGTCCGGCCTTATAAGGCTCGGTATATATA